>JXPH01028075.1:2762-14342 GCA_001014845.1 Mochlonyx cinctipes
CCGTATCGGCCTGGTTCTTTTAGTTTTACGTAATAAGTGGAAGATATTTTTGATGGGATCTTGTAGTCGGGCTCTGGAACATTCAATTATTTCAGACAAAGTTGAATTCATTTCACATAAGCTTAGTAAAGAACTGATTTTAAACTGGTGACCAGTGTCACTTATTTCTAAATCTCGCCATTCAAATATGTCAGCTATTTTTAATCCAATATTTGCAAAACCAATTTAAATGCTCGGTTTTCATGTATTAAACACGATGCACAAATTTTGAATAAATTGATCAAGAGATGGGTAAGATATTTGAATGGCGAGATTCAGTAATAAGTGGCACTGGTTACCATGTTGATAAAAGTCGCAAGGCCTCAACTAGTTGGTCATTTTTCAAGCCTTGATCGCGGAGATAATGAGATTTAGGCCCGTTGTCGAATACGTCAAGAAATGTACATATATTGGCATCGTGTTTATAATAGATGTAAACTCAGAATTTAAATTGTTTATGCAAATATTGGATTAAAAATAGCTGACATATTGGAATGGCGAGATTCAGAAATAAGTGACACTGGTCACCATGCTTATATCTAAAACCACTACGCTTTTAATATTTCGAAATCTTATCCGAAATTTTATCTGTCCGAGACATTGAAAGTGAGTGGAAAAGTCACAAATAAAATTCAGAAAGTTGTCAGTCGATGTCTGCATCAAATCTTCCGGATAAAATGGCTTTGAACGATTACTAACAGTGAAGTATGTACAATGAAAATCTGGGGAACTCTAAAAAAGTGGCTCAAATCTACGACGCCATTGGTAGTTTTCAACGATATTTACCATATTCTGAAGTAAAATTGACACTTTTTACTTAATAAGATAGTGATTTGCTACCCAAGCGGTGGTGTAAACGGGTTGAAAAACGGGGTATCGAAAAATGAGATTCAACTTGTTTGGCAAACATTTTCAAACAGTAAAATTCCTAAAAAGCCTGTACACACTTAAAAAAGACCCGATATTTCATTTGCTGAGTAATCGAGTGCTGAATCGGGACAATATCACAACCCGATAATTCAAGTTCTCTGGATTAGCTTTCAAAATTATAATTTTTTATTAAAAAAAGAATTAGCCCTTACCAAGATTTGAACTCGTGATCTCTCGCTTCCAAAGCTACTACTCTGACGCATGTGCTACGGAGGCAAATGATCATCGGCTATAGAATGATGAAAATATTTAAAATATTATAGTGCGNCTACGGAGGCAAATGCTCATCGGCTATAGAATGATGAAAATATTTAAAATATTATAGTGCGCATGCGCATACACAGCTAAAATTTCCCGAGTTCTAACACGACAATCGGGACATAGAACTGAATAACGGGAAATTTTCAGATCCCGAATGCTAGTCTTGTTAAAATCGACCGTTCCCGTTTTGAAGTGTGTACACTGCGGTTGATAGAAGCTCTACCGATCAAACCACATGGGCAATGGGCATTCGTGCAACTACTAAGCTATTAGAAACTCTAATCGAATTACGTTCAGTGCAAAATTTGGGTATGAAAAAATGTCCTAGCGCTCAATCTCTATGCTCCCTTTAAAAAATTCTTGACAAAAAAGGGTTTCAAACGATTATTTTGAACATTATTTTATTCTGTTAGAGTTGAGACAAACACCAAAGTCCTTTTTATAACCAATCACAATCCTGAAATAAAAATAATTTTTCATTTTTATCAGAAACAAGTTCCTTATAGTGGCACTAGGGTGCGCTAGGCTATGATTGTAGCTCTGATTACGACATTAGGGAACTGCCTGTCGATTTATAAAAAGTTGTTAGATTACGACCTTAGAAAGAAAGCATAAAATCCCCTGATTCCAGTAGCAGACTAAAGACTTTGAAATCGATTTAACTTGTTCAAGTTTCAACAGCACGAAACTCCCACTCCTAACGCAAAGCAGATGTAAAAAGCATAATCGATTCGATGGCATCACCATCCAAGCCCACAACAGAATGCGCTTCATATTTATTTTACAACCGTAAGCCAAAAGCATAAAGATATAATGTTAAAGGCGTTGTTGATAATCATTTTAAGCAATTTATTTAATGTGTTCGTAATTATTTATTAATATCAGCAATTTTCTTTTTCTTCTTTCCTTCTTTTCTTTTTTCCAGTTTTCATTTTGATGTAATACATTATGTTGAAACGGAGCGACATCGACGAGACACAAAAAAATACAAGAATTGAATGAATAAATAAATAATAATTGAATATTAAATCATGTATAATGTTGTTGTGTAAAAATGGATGAAGTAGGTCAATACATGGTGTTAAAACCGAATTAATGGATGGATTGAGTGGTGCGGAGTAGACGAAAGGCTATAGGGAAAATAAACAGAGAAGAAAGAAAATTAATATTGGATTGGAAGACACAATGTCTGACACATGATTGAATGAGGTTTTGTGGATATTTCATTATCATTTCAATAAATCTCAGACATGAACCTGGGTCATGTTGACACAATATGTCATCTGAAAAGGGAGGAGTGGAATCGGAATTAGAATAATATTTAAGTCCAATACAGATGCCACGCACTTTGTTGTCTAGGACACAATTAATTGTTTTGAATCTTGGATTGGATGAGGTAGGATCAGGATTATTGGGGATGAGAGTGTATATTTTTTTCAGTATTATGGACCTATTACTTATAGTGGGTTCCGAACCACTGAACCATGGTTACTCTAACAAGTTACAAGTTCATTAGCAAATTTGCATTTCTCATCACGTTCTAGTTTTACTGCAAGGTAATTGACTGACATTTTAAGACATGAACTTCACACAAACTGCTTCTATCCGGTATCACCGGTATCACATATGATTGTGTACAACTCAAGTACATATATTGAGAGCAAGGCTCTGTCGTTACATGTCGGAAACCGCTTGTTTACGAACAATTGAGTTCAACAAATCATACCAATATCGATAACGCTGAAAAACCTTAAAGTAAATTTATAGTCACAGGAACCTGTACCTTATGGATTGATTGCCAGAAGCTCTAATGGTCAATCCACTTGAGGGTCAACCTTTGACTAGTTACACAATTATATAACATGCGAAGAGTCTGAGAAGCGCATTGATTTGAAGGATTTTTCTATATTGGTAATAGTGTATTTGAAATCCGTTGATTCCAGGAACTTCTACAAGAACTGCTTACTATGAAGTCCACTAGAAAATTCAACGATTCATATTACTTAAGATCTGCGTATTAATGATGCGAGCTTTGAAATCTGTTGGTTGAAGCTTTTCATCATATTTATTGTATATTTTGTGATAGGACGAGGATCGGAAAAGTATTTACAGAGTTATTCAAGAATATCTGGTGATTAAAAGCACCAGGAATGGATAAAATTATCGCAAAATTAGCACAGAAATTGTGCTTGGGCACTTGTCATTAGCTTATATTCCAAATTTTAGCTCATTCCGATCACTAGAACTCAAGAATTCTGGAAGTTCCTGAAACAAGGACGCCCCAGATCTTAATGTCCTAGGGTAATTTTTTTTAGAAACTGTTTTTGGATACTTACCAAAAGCTTATTTCCAAATTTGAGCTATGTTCGATCATTATAACTCAAGAATTCTGGAAGTTACTCTTACACAGGAGCCCACAGATCCAGGGTCAAAATTTTTAGGATCTGTTATTGGGTACTTAACACAATATTATGTTCAAAATTTGAGCTCACTCCGATCAGTAGAACTCAAGATGTAAGGAAAATTCTGGTGAGTTTGTATGGGGCCCCCAGATCCCGTGGCCCAATTTGGCTCATTAACCTTGTCCTTACTTCTGTTGTGAAATGCCTCAACACAAAATTTCAGCCAAATTGGTTGAGATTTACGTGAGTTATCGAGGACACAGACACACGACAGGCGACGACAGATAGAAACACAAACAGATTTTTTTGAGGGTTTTTTCACGTTGCAGACCATTGGGTGCAATTTTTCCCGAGGAATATTTTTTTTTACTGCATACAGTAGCTTTTCTTTGAAAAAAAATTAAAACATCCAAAAATGCTGGTAAAACATCCAAACAGGCCTCTAAAAATTTCCGAGAATGGTGGTAAAAAAGTCCGAAGATGCTAGATGCTAGAAAAATAATCTAAAAAAAATTTAAAAAAATTCTATTATTTTTGGATATTTTTACTGGCATTTTGGATATTTTTAACACCACACCATTTTAACGCCAATTTTGGATCTAGTTTCAGGCATTATTGGATATTCTTATATGTATTTTTGGATGTGTTGACAGGCATTTCCGAATATGTTTCCTACTATTTTGGATGTGCTAATGACTTTCAAAATTGTGAGCAGCCGAAAATTAAAAGTGATCAACGAACAATTAAAAACTGGGCAGCCCAAAATATCAAACTGGGCAGCAAAAAATTAAATTGATTTTGAGCAGCCGAAAATTGAATTTGAGCAGCAAAAAATAAGAGCTGGGCTGCGAAAAAACAAAATATGACTAGCTAAAAATTAAAAATGACCAGTCAAGAATTAGGAATGAGCAGCCATTAATTTTGAAGATCCTTACGGAGATCCTCATATATCTTTTCCCGGCCGGCCGTTACTAATTAATGGCCACATAAAATATTTTTCGTCCAAAAAAAGATCAGATGAACTGTTTTTGTCAAATCTCGTGGGCTCCGCAGAACATTTGATAGAGTTCAACGAACCCTTTTTCAGAGTCCCCCAGATTTTCAGTGTGAGTGCCACACAGTGGGTACACCATGTTTCGACTATTTGAAAGTCTTATACTATTCACACTTCTGTACATGTCCGAGACTTGAATTAGGTTAATTCAGTCATACCCAAATATAATTCAAACATTTGTAAATCGATGTCTGCGTCAAATCCTCCGAATAAGATGGCCTCGGACTATTACTAACACTGAATTACGGCAGCATGTGATATGACTATTATGAAGATAGAAATCAGATCATGAAAACTTAGATGGATCGGCCACGATCTACAAAAGGGCCAAATGGAGCCCGGAACAATAGCAAGAGTAGCTTTGAAGTACTGCCCCTGGAAATAAACTAGGTCCAGAGGCAGACCTTAACCAACTTGCACCGTTCCGTCACATCAGAGTTGAGTGATGAACGGGGGACAGAATAGCAACTTCAAGGGACCGAATGAGATGCAATAACACTATTGATTGGCAGTGTCCCATCAGGGTACTATATACCCTTTAACTAACACAGGTAGTACAGCGGTATCCTTTTTGGGAATAAATGGTTTTTATGATGTTATGACCTGAAATTCGTAGACCATTATAATTTAGGAAGTCACATTGGAATTAATGATTTTCTAATTAACGTTTAGAAAACTGGACTTAAATAAAAATGGCACGAATTGGAAACTGGTTCTAATATTGGCTGAATAACTATTTAAAATATAATAAAATTTCTTACCTCAATGCATCCTTTAGCATGTTGTTTAGGACTCAAAAAGAAGGTTCCGTCAACCAATGGATACCTGTCGAAAACCAGCATCGGCTCTTCGCATAGAACGCAAGCGACTCGGCTCTTGTGCTGAGCTGCTAAAGACGACAAAATGAAAAGTCTTGTCTCATCATTTCCGTGATTTCCTTCGTCTTCAATCTGAAATTAGAAAAAAAAACAAAATCTTAATATGATTGATGCGTCTGGAAGCGAAATTAAATTTATATATTTTGAAACGTGCTCGATTATCATATACCTGAACTGCTCGAATCCATTCATAAATCCACTTTAAAAGATTATTTTTTATAATATTTCATATGATCCAAATCTTGTTCTTTTGAAACAATATATCCCCATAAATAAAGGAAAATAAGTATAACAGAGAAGAAAAGAAATAATCGAAAGTAACGAGTTTTTTCCTTGGTAAAAATATATAAAAATAAAAAATAAAATACCTTTTTTTCTTCCGAAAAAACAACACCACCTTCTTTTCTCATCACCAAACCAGCATTCGAGATGGAGAACATAATATTTTTTTTTTTTCAGATAAAATTTATTATTATATTTTCTGTTATATGGAGCTTTGTTGCTGATACGGTGGATTTTTTGTGGATGTTGGGATGTCAACGTGTAGAAAACAAATAAAAAGTTCTTTTACATCGATACAAGTTTTTTCCTTTTCCTTTTCGATATGATGCAGTTACTTTTTTTCTCAGTTTATTTGGAAATGGTTTAATTAACTTTATCCATATTGCTTATTTTCTTTCTTATTATTATGAGTATACGTAGGTGGTAATTAGTTGGAAATGGATCTTGAAATATTGTGCATGAAAAGTATGGGAAAAAGGTTGAAATTGAAAAAATGCTGGAATTGAATGTTTTTTTCATTTAAAATTATCTGCCATACCGACGTCCCGAATCTTCACAGGTTCCCGGAGGGATTGGTATAAAACCAAAATATCTTGAATGAACAATTCAAGACCTTTCGTTTGATATGTCGAAAGATGTGCTTCATATAGAAACATCATTTTAGTGAATAAATAATTGTCCATCAGTGGATCCCCTTAGTGCCTTATGGCATATTTCAGCTTTGGGAGGCTGTTGGAAAAGATATTTTTTGAGATAGCAAAGCTTGCAATTATTTTTTTTGAAAAATGTTAAAAGTGTTCAAATTATACCTTTTTAAGTCCCTGGTGGATGATGACGATGATGATGGCCCACCAACCTTCCGTCTTACACCACCCTGGTGGAAAAAAGTCAGAAAGGCCAGATTTTTTGACGCTTAGTTGAATTTTGGCTTTTCTATCATAGATAGAAAAGAAGATTATGTATTCAGTAAAATTTGAATATTTTTGGCTCCTCGAGAAGAGTGAAAAAACGTGAACAACCCAAAAAAGTCTGTATGTGTGAGTGTGTCTGTCTGTCTGCCGCTGCGTCTGTGTTTTTCTGGAACATCGTGGATCCACTTATTTCTCAACCTATTTGGCTGAAATTGTGTGTATACTTTTCTCAACAAAAGTAAGGACAAGCTTAATAATGTGCGAAATCGGGCCACGGGGTCTGGGGCCCGATACAAACTTCTAATAATCGAAATCAGCTGAAATTTGGAACGTAATCTTGTGGTAAGTGCCCCAGAACAGTTGCAAAAAAAGTTTGACCCTGGAGTATCGGGATCTGTAGGCTAGTACAAGAAACTTCCAGAATTTTTAAATTATTTAAATTATCGGAGTGAGCTCAAATTTGGTAAATAAGCTTGTGACTAGTATCCAAGAACAGTTTGTAAAAAAATTCTTATGTTCTAGTAATCGAAAGGAGATCAAATTTTGAATATGAGATTCTCGTGAGATCCCAAAATCAGTTCCTATATTAAATTTAGGCTAACATCATCCATTCCTAGTGTTTCCAATTACCAGATTTTCTTGGATAACTCTGTAAATACTTTTCCAATCCTTTTCAAAATGTGCACATATCATCTTTGCCAAGTATAAATCCAGTTCCTAACATAAAATATACAAGAAAGGAAAAAGAAAACCTATAGAATTCACTATGTGGTCTCCTAAATTTTTAAGTGTATAGTTGTTGAATTATGACTCTCCTTCCCTCGTAATAATCGGTTTAAAAACGTATTAATGTATGACCTTCAGAACTATATCTTGGCTCAACATGTTTTTAATTCCCTTTCAACATCTTGGTTGAGTCTATACAATACATTAGAGCCTGAAAATATGGAGTCTAATTTCTACGTACTAGACGTACACTGGGCCGCACTTTAGGTTCACACAGGGACCATAATCCGTCAAGAAAAATATTGCTACCATACAAGATATCAAACGACAGAAAATTTTATACATAATAAAAATCTGGTACCTATTAGTTTTTTAAGACGTTTCATAGGCCATTGTCCATCCTGAAATTGGCCATGACGTCCCTATATATTACCAATTATTTATTTCAAGTTATTGTACCATCGGAAATGTCTATTTAGGCATTTTACACAGAATAAGGATATGAAATTAGTTTTTATGATACTTCATTATTTAGGCAGATGTTTACCCTTGAAATGGCCAAGAGGCCCCTTTTTGGAGCGGATTTTTTATTTAAAGGGATTGTACCGTTCAAGATGTCAAATGAATGGGAATTTTATGCAGAATCAGGAGCAGAAATAAATGTTCATGATACTTCATTTTTTGGGCCATTGGCCTTCCTTGAAACGGCTATGAGGCCTTTATATGGGACCATTTTCTTATTTCAAGAAATCGCACCGTTCAAGATGTCAAACTAAAAATTTTAAAATAAGGATAAGAAATTAATTTTTATGATACTTCGTTATTTAGGTAATTGTCCAACCTAGAGGCCCTTATTCAGTGATTTTTTAATTTTAGGAATTGTACCGTGCAAGTGTCAAATGAACGGAAATTTTGTACAGAATAAGGATGTCAAATTTATTTAAATACGACATTTGCCACTCCTTATAAAAAAGAACATCTGTTAAAACAGTAACATATTGCCACGCATCGTTTGTTATGTTTCAAATAAAGAAGCACCATAAAAATTAATTTCAGATTTTTATTTTCGATAAAAATATTGACATCTTGTATGATTCCAATCCTTTTCTTGACGGACCCTGCTCCCTTTGAATTTATAGTGCGGGGCTCAGTTTATGAGCTATACGTGAAAATTTTCCTCAATCTCTTTAGCGTCGTATCGGTTACAATGTATAGACTTAGCCAAGATATTGAAAGCGACTGAAAACAACCAGTGCACAAGGATACCTTATTTGTATGTTTTTAAATCAGTTTTTAAGGAGAGTGGGGGGAATGGATTCATAATTCAATGACTAATGGGCCTTATAATGTACTTATATCTTACACGAATATTCTTGTCTATCTATAATTACTGAAAAGTTATAGAATTCTATGCTACCTTAAAGGGACCAGGCTTCATTTTTCAGAGATTTTTTTTAGACTTACAGTTTATAGTGGATTCCAACTCACCACTACTTAAATGGTTATACTAATGAGTTACCAGTGAGCTCGTCAAGTTGTGTTCAACTTTTTCTGCAAGGAAATTGAGTAACCTCTTCAACATAGACACCATTCAATCTCTTTCTATTCCATACTTTTTCTGCCTCTAGTATAGTTTTAATAGTATTTCTCTAACGATACATGTCGAAAATCACCTTATTTACCTTAACCTATTATTCATTAATTATAGTGCTCAAAAGCAATTTACCATATCGACAACGGTAAGAAACTAAAAGTAAATTCATCGTCATCGGTGGGATTCTAATCTGTACCCTCTGAACTGATAGGCAGAAGCTCTACCGATCACGCCATCAGGGCGTCGATTTATAATGAACTGAAAATCACTTTTTTACATGGGATAGANCCGACCACGCCATCAGGGCGTCGATTTATAACGAACTGAAAATCACTTTTTTACATGGGATAGATAGAAAATAATGTTTAGTTCGACGACAGTAAAACGTGATGTAACCTTGATATTATTTTTTTTTTACATAGGACAAACTTCATGCGAAACTGATGAATATTTCCATATTTTTCCGAAAATTCTGAAATCAAAATTTAAGTTCAAATTTGTATCAAGTAAACACTCAAATCAAGTGTCAAAATCTGTAGAATAGCGAAAATAAATGCCTTCACCACCCATCAAACAATCAAACCACCCCTGCGCATTCACCCATCAGAAAATCGTTCTTTGAACTATTTTGTTGTTTTGTGCATTCCATTATTATGTTCATCTGCAGTCATATCCTTTGAATTTTATCCATTTATAATGCAAAAGGATACATTTTTGTGTTTTTCCTTCCTTTAATATTGAAAATGCAAGCGAAAAGTAAGGAGGATAAACAAAAGGAAAAATGTTGCAGTATTGATTCAGTTTCCTTTTTCTTGTTTCTGTTCTCGTTAAAGTACCAGGCCCTCTCGCTCGTTAAAGTACAATTTGTTTTATTACCCATAAAAATAAAAATTAATGAGTCTGGGAAACATCTTGAATTAAATTTTCTCTCCATGACCATGAACTTTGAACCGATTATAAGTATATAAAAACCATAATTCAAATGGTTATTAACATTTAGGATGTTTTATTTTTTGGTTATTGATATCAAATCTCTAGAAAATGAATTTCAAGAGAATATCCCTCAATACATGTTTAATATTCCAGCCACAGAAAGCATAAATAATTTTTTATGATTGCCATATGCTTTTTCCATGTCTATACCACATTATATTCTAAGTTCTTCAACTCATCTCGTAATAAAAAGCACGATTTTGAAAAATTATCTCTACGCTCAAAAGCTCGGCATGGAAGAAGGAAAACATGAAAAACTAATAATTCATTATTCCACAACGAAACGAACTTGAAAATGTAATTTTCCTCTGGTGCAGATAAAAAATTATATTATTATTATATATCAAAGGAAATTGGAGTCTATATTTTCAACAGCATATTTCAACTTAATGAGATAGATGCATTTCCTTTGAGAGTGTCTTGTGGGTGGTTGGGGCTGCAGTTTTTGTGCTCAGTAAATTTTCCGGATATTAAATTGGCTTTTTTACCATTCAAATTAATTAGTTCTACTCTTGAAAGAAAGTTTATTTTTATTTGAATAAGATGCTGTTTTTAGCAATTTAGCATAATGTATTTGACTGGAAATGTTTGCAGTAAAAAGTTAAGTGGAAATTTGATGGAAGAGCAATTCATTTTTTATATACATAATGTAAAAAATTAATTAAAAATGTAGGAAACCAAAAAGTCGATCATAGCTTTTCTTTTTTATTTCCAGAATATGAAAACTTGATTTTATATTCAAAAAACCTGGCCGATCCGGCGTCATGACTTTAACTTCTTTATTTTTCTATGCCTCTGCTTCTAATGTCGCTATGGCTAATCAGGGATGCCATTAGGGGGATGTACTGATTTATTAATGACATGACTTTGTTTTTTTTTAAATAAAAATTTATCAGTTTTGGTNTTTGTTTTTTTTAAATAAAAATTTATCAGTTTTGGTATAAAAATGTCTACTTTGTATGGGGGCCCACAAAAGCCTTTTCCCGATTGAGTTAAAAATTGTTAGGTTTAAAATGGATACCAATTCATAGTCTTGCCCGAAATTTCAAAAGATTTTATTAATAAATATGTGATAAAATGTTGAACTATTGTATGGGAGCTCACAGAACCCTTCGGAACCATTAGGCATAAAATGGGTACTAATTAATAATCTTGGCAAAATTTTTAAAAGATTTCATTCATAAATGTCCGATGTATAGTGATTTTATCAATAAAATTACCAAAATTTGTATTAGGAGCCTACAGAAGCCTTTGTTCGATTAGGTTCAAAAAGAGGGGCCAGGGAATTATTGTCAAAATATATCTACACCAAAATTTCACCTTGATCCGATGAACCGTGTTTTCCAAAGACATAGGATAGCCTACAGAAAAACTGATTGACGGATTTTACAACCGACTAACAGACGTCCACCCAATTTTGGTCGCAAATGACTCCTAGAGGAACAAAACGTGTAGAAAAGTTTATTTGGGCGACTTTTCGAGTTTTGAACCAAACGCATGACTTTCACTT
>JXPH01028084.1:7593-18453 GCA_001014845.1 Mochlonyx cinctipes
TAGTATTATTATTATTTTATATAAATATAGGAGAGGATTGAAGAAAAAAAAAAGTTTGAGGAGTTTTATGTTGTGTTCTTCATTATTTTGCCTTTCAGTTCGTTTTCTCTTTTCGCATTTAAAGGGATCTTATGTATTAATAATAAAATAAAGTTGAGACATTTTCAGCATAAAGTTGTGGGCTGAATGGATGGTAGAAAATTATAATTGGATGAGATATACTTTTTCACTTTATTTGGGTTGTCTTGGAAATTTTTGCCAACAAACTTGGTCACTTAAAGCCTCTTTTTGTTTGAGTTTTTGCTCTATTTAACAAATCTCATTAAAATTTTGTTATTGATAAGGGGCTGATTTGATTTTATTCGGAAATAAAATGTTAACTCTGAAAATGTGAAGAGTGGAAAATTTGTAAAATTAAAATTTAAAATCATATTATTGGAAATGGGAGCGAAAGCACACTGCAAAAATTAGCTGCCTAATTTCTTGGTTCTTTAATTTCGGTCAAATCAGTTTCCCAAGGGCCCATAACCTATTCTATAGATATGAATAGTAAAGAAGAGAAGCTTAAATAAATATACAAAATACAGGGCAGAAATTTTAATATGCATAACTTAAATGGGTGAAAAACGGAAGGATGAGACAGCCGGTCTTCGGGCTTGATGCTGTCGTTAGGGCTGGAAGTTTGATCGCATTGAGTTATGCTGCTCCATCACAATCTGGAGGAGGATAATTAGTTCGCTAATGCAAGGGCCTCTTCCAGATTGAAGGTGGAAGAATTCTAAAATTGATTATGTGAGGGGGTGACCAAATGTGACGGGGAGGTTTATTGCATAATTACTATGTGAGACTAATAATCTTATTAGATCATTTAGTGTTTTTAATTAATAAGTCTCCCCCGATTCACCATCAGAAGAGATTCTGTTGCATAATTCCAAACTCAACTCAACTCAACTCAAAATACAGGGCAGAAATTTTTAATTAATTTATTTCCTTATCCAAAAAACATTTTAAAATATTATAATTTTATTATTGCCGCCACACCAACCAACAGCAAGTGGGAGTGAAGAAGCTGCTGCTCGTCATGCAATTAAATTATGAAAAGTTTTGAAATTATTATTTTAATGCAAAGTGTTGCTTGTTTGCCATAGCTTAGCTCGATATGAGGAATAAGATAAAATTATGAATTGTTTGAAAACAATTCACTTAATGTTTTCAAGACGCGACGTCACAAAAAGCTCCTATTGTTGACAAATTATGTTAGAGAGTATTTTAGATAAGTTTGTATGTTTCAATTTTTCGAGATGGCCTCAAGGTAGCAATAAATTTTAAGCAGATTTAAAGAATACGGAAAGCAGATTTGACAAATGGACTAACAAAACACAACCTTTTTCGCAGTAACAGATCCAAACTAGGGCATAGCCCTGGTGTGATGTGACCTTACTAAAGTCACCAAGAGTTTGCATTTCTTCACACAAAATCTAACGAACACTTTTTGGATTCAAAGAAGCCTAAACTTCGGCAATGCCTGCTTACGAGGGTCGATCAATAATTATGTAATAAGTGTTAGGAATAAAGAGGCAAGTTTTTCACAATTTTTATTTTTTTTTCAACGTAATCTCCATTTAGTTCAAAACACTTTTCCCATCAACATTTCTGCCATTTCCTTAATCTCTGCAAGTAATACGATTTGTCAAACTCTTCAAAATACGCTTCTGTCTCGACGATAACCTTCTCGTTTGAGCCACGTTTTAATTTTGCGCAATAGAAAGGAGTCACAAGGAGCCAAGTTGAGCAAAAACGGTGAGTGCGGCAGCAATTCGTAGTGTAGTTGATCGAATTTGCCCGAAAATTCTAGATGAATGTGCTGGTGCGTTATTGTGGTGTAACAGCACGTTTTTCTTAGCCAAATGGGGCCGTGTCTCCTTCAATTTTGTATCAAATTGGTCCAATAGTTCACTGTAGTACTGCCCCGTGATCGTTCTTCCTGTCTGCAAAAGGTCCATGAGGATTATTCCTTTGGAATCCCAAAAAATTGTGGCCATGACCTTTACGGCCGATGGGACTGTCTTTGCCTTCTTTGGAGCAGATTCACCACGAAAAATCTATTGTTTTGACTGTCACTTGGTTTCTGGCGTATAATAATGGATCCAAGGTACATTAACGGAGACGACTCGACACAAAAACTCCTGTGAAAATTGCTTAAAGAGGTTCAAACAATGCTTCGATATTGACAGCCGTATCCGCTTGTTGCTCACCGTAAGCAATCGCGGCACTCATGCTTAACTTATCATACAAAATATTACTGGAGTGGCACCATACGACACGTCTACAGCCTCTGCTACTTCGCGCACTTTCGTTCGGCGATCAGCGAGAATCATGCCGTGGACCTTTTCAACGATTTCCTCGGTAACCACGTCTGCCGGGTGGCCTGGACGGTCCTCATCAAAAACAGATATAGTATATACGCATTACGACCACGTTTAAATTCGTTGAATCAATATCTTACTGTTGTCATCATAGCTGGTGAAGGATCCCCATAGACAGCATCCAACTGCGCTTTTATTTCTTCGCATGTTTTTCCATCCAAAAATAAAAAGCGAATTACGGTTCGATATTGCTCTTTTTCCATTTTATCGAGAAACACGAAACACGTGTGATACAACTGACGGCCAGATAAGAACTAACCTATGAATGAGTCTGAAATATAAATTGGTGTCATGTGGCAGATGACAGTTCACGACGGTAATGCCAACTTCCCTCAGTAACTCCATCTAACTTCAAACACGGATACTCATTGATCGACCCTCGTACTTTATTTAGGGTTCACTGGAACACATTTTTGTTCGATGAACACTAAAAACAATCTTTTTGGATAATTTGAACTCAAATCGGGGGTTTCACCACTGAAGTTTTTTTATGGTTCAATGACCCCTTTTATAGAGTTCCCCAGATTTTTAGTGTAGGAGTCGACCTTTTCAACCCCAATCGGGTTACAAAAAAAATCCTTTTAAATTCACTTTTAAAAATTTCAATAAAAATATCCCTTAACGAACTGAATGTAAAATACTTTCGTAGAAGACGAACTGGGGTCTTTCAGTTATATTTTTGGCTTTAAAATTTTATTAACTTTTTCATCATGTTAAAGGAGTTGACGACCGGGTGGTTGCGAGTGGTTAGCATACTAGCCTATCATCCACTAGGTTGCGGGTTCGATTCACGTACCTGCTTATGTGTTTATTTGAATTAGAATATTAATTTTCAGTTTGTAATAAATATTTATTGTCAATTATTTCTATAAATAGAACACAGAACAGTCAGTCTGTGAAATATGCATACACCTACTACCATCTACAGTTATATAACCTATGATTGTTGTGGTATATGTGTGTATGTCAGGTTAGTCAGTTTCCTTGCAACAAAAACTGAACATGACTTGATGGGCTCAATGAGCTGGTAACTCATTAGCATAACCATTAAAGTTGTGGTGGTTTGGAATCCACTATAAGCTGTAGGTCCACTAATACCTAGAAATTTCTCTGAAATATGAGGACTCACCTAGTCCCAATAGGGTATCTATAGGCCTTATTATATACTATATTAAAGGACTCAAAATAAAGTTCAGAGACAGCTCTTTGAAGCCCGCTTTATTGATCAATTGGACCCTTTCCTCCCTTTCCAATAATTGAAGATCAGAGAACAAGTCAAATACCCCAATATGGAGCAGGGTGTATAATTTCATAAAATCACAGGTAATCATGGAAAATATATCAGATCCTTATTCTTCACAAAATTTCCATCCGTTTGATACCAAGGAAGCCATACTTTCTGTGATGCTATATTTTGGTCCCTTGAAACCCTGGGCAGAAGTGATTTGAAAACTAACAAAAACCACTAAGGATTTGCATTACTTTGAGCCACAAAAATAAAATTAATTACAAAATGAAAAAATAATAGTTGGAACGCTGAGAAGTACCCTGGGGTCTTTGAGTTGACCTCTGAAAAACGAGTATTGGGAAGGGAAGCGGGTGTCCAATTAGTCATTTATGTACTAGATTTGATAAAACAGTTACTTAGATTTACTTTGAGTAGTTGACCACGAAGATTGGTGCAGAAATAAAAATGTTTTTGCACAAAATACAACTGAAAGACCACACTCAGTTTTTGAGAATTTTAGCGCTCTTAACGTCAAATTTTGATCATTTCTGGCACTAAGTATAAAATGGAAATATAAATAAAAAGATTTTTTTGGGATCCAAATGTATAACTTAACTTATCTTATCTGACAGATAAAGGGTTAATCTTGATAAATTAAAATATTGCAATGCAATTCCTGCACTCTCATATTTCCACACGATTTTTTTAAGTACCTAAAATAATTTTGAATGGTCGAGTAACGGTACGGTTGAGTGAAAAAAAAACTTAAAAATCTCATGTACAAAAAAAAGATGAAACAAAACTCCAGGTAAAATGTTTGGTGAACCACAAATAAAATTTTAAATAATATGAAAAAAAAAATGGAAAATCGTGTGTGGAAATATCATTTCATTAAATGAAAATTGCTTTTGCTTTTTGATACTCTGCATGCAGATGGTGTAAATTTGTTTATTTTCTGCGGTTAATTATTGAAGAGAGTTTTCTGTTTTCTGCACCACAAACCAAAACATTCTATAGAAACTGGAGCTAAACCTGAGTTTGGTTTCAATTGAATTTCAGGTATTAATTCGATGATTTTTTTTTCTACTTTTATACAATTATGAATGCAGAAAAGTCGAGTGCAGGATAAATTATTTAGATTTGGATAGACATTTTTTATTGCGCTGAATTGTATAAAGGAACAATATTTTTGAACAGTTGATTATGACATAGGTAACAAAAGCATAGGTCTAACTTCACCAATTTTCATCCGATTTCCAAAAAGTAAAATTCCAGTGGTTTTGTTATTATGTATTTAACATGATATAAGACTATAAAAACAAATTTTGCTTCTATGAAGCACTCTTAAATCTCTAAAAACGGTCCCAGTGGAACCGATGAACCAATTTTTGTCATTTTGACCACTTTTTACATCAGGTCATTTTTTCTGATGATGTCAAATTTACATTCAGCATCACCAAAAAACCCCCTCTGGTCCTAATTTACCTAGTTGAAGATTTTCCATCTTTCCGAGTTTTCATGCAAAATATTCTTAGAGCCTAACGATCAATTTTAAATATCTCAAGAACTAGTAATTCGATAAAAGCGAACAAGGGCTCAAAATGTTCATAAATAAAATGTCTGCAAGTTCTTACAACATTTTACAATAATTGGACCAACAGGCGCTAGTGTAGCTTAAAAATACCGTTATTTTTGGTAAAAAGTACAAAATTAAAATGACCGCCGATGCATAACGGTCAATTCAAAAAATGTTTAAAAAAAATCAAGGATGAACCTTGGACCAAATGGCAAATGGAGGGGGGGTGTAAGTTTCCTCCATACAACTCCGCTCCACCCTAGTGTAGATAGAGGTAGAAGGTCAGGCACAGGTGCCTATACATATTGAAGTAGTCACCAATAAAATTCAGACATTTGTCAATCGATGTCTGCGGCAAATTTTTCGGATAAGATGGCCATGAACGATTACTGACATAGAATTATGGCAGCAATGTGGTACGACATGGAGATAGCAATCAGGCGACGTAAACATGGATGGATCGGAAACCCGGATGCATAGCAAAAGAAGCTTTGCAGTACTGTCCTCGGGAAGGAGCTCGTTTCAGAAGCAGACCATGCCAAATTTGGCACCGTTGCATTAAATCATTGTTGGGTGTACGCAATGATGAATGGGGTGACATTATAGCAACCGCTGGGAATCGAACGAGATGGAAATATACTATCGACCGGCTGTGTCAAACAAGGGGCCATAGGACTTAAGTAAGTAAGAAAGTTGCAGATCTCCACACTACTGTACGTGGCCGAGACTTAGAAAGTGACTGAATCAACCACCAATAAAATTCACACATTTTTCAACCGATGTTTGCGTCAAATCCTCCGGTTAAGATGGCCTCAAACGATTACTACTACTGAACTATGGCAGCAGCGTAGTATGACCAGTATGGAGATAGAAATCAAGTGACGTGGATGGATTGACCACATGCTACGAAGGGTCTCCAATGGAACCTAGATCGGTAGCTTAAGAAGCTACTGTCGGGAAGGAACTACAGAGGTGGACAACGCCAAACTCGGCTCCGTTCCGTCAAAGCAGAATTGGGTGTACGCAACAATGAATGGGGTGACGTAATAGCAACCGTAAGAAACTGAATGAGATGGAATAGGATTATTAATCAGCGGTGCCCCGTTAAGGCACTTAAGTAAGTAAGTAAGAAGGTTGAAGATTAGCTGTTATTGAGGTTGAGGATGAGAATAAATTTAAGATGAAGAACGAATGAGAAATAAAAATTTCTGTAGAGGGACAGTTAAAAGTACACAGTAAAAATAAAAGTAAATATACTTTGAAGGGTAAACTTTATCCAATTTACAGAAAAAGCTACCGGAATTCACATCACCCGTTTCAACCCCAAACAACCGCCTATTTTACCTGTACATCAGTGTACTACCGATTTATTTGTAAATTAACCGTGATATTTTTTACTGTATAGAAGCAGAGGTGGAGGAAAGGCTAACTTCCAATATTTTCTTTTTGAATTTTTGTCTTTTCAAGTTTTTTATAAATATCTTTTCAATTACTGCAATTGAAATAGAGTTATATCCGACGTAGTTGATAAATCAACAAATTTCTAAGCATTCCCAAAAAAAAACTATTAGTTCTCGTACACAATATCCATTATCCATATAAATACAATATTTTTTGCATAAAAATGCACATCCCATGTCATGCTCCAGATAACAGCAGCATCAAATATAAATCGACAAACCCTATATTTACATTTATTTTCTATGCTTAGCATAACCCATTATATTTTGTTAAACCATTTTTATATCGAAATAATAATAATAATAATAATAACAATGCCATGATGATAACAGTTTATATTATTTTTATGTTTTTTTTTACATCACCAACATATTATACCTTTGATGATACATAAAGTTTTTTTATCCTATTTTCCAATATGTTTTAGCTGAGAAAAAGGGGGTAGGGGATGTGTAACGAGCTAAAGTGATGTGGATGAGCAAAAAATTTGAGATGGTTATGTTCTTATTTTAATGGCAGCTCCTTTTTGAGATATGTGATATCAATTAAGAAGAGCCAGACTGCTTTATTAACTGCTCCATTTTCATTTTCATGTTCATGTTCAGTAAATAAGAGCGGATGCACTTCAATTCAACTCATTTTCACAGCATAACACCGACAAAAATGTTATTTTTAGGTAAAGCGAAAAGATAAGGCAGTTATAAAACATAACTCAATAACAATGGGTGTGGAAAATTGGATTTCAGAATTGCATACAGATTCGATAATGGAGAAAGATAATAACTTTATGCTTCTGATGGCATTTTTTTATTTTCCGGGTGTTTCTCTCGTTATTTTTTAGATTAATGGACAAAATATGAAATTTAAATATTTGGCTTTGGGCCTGGTCACTTATTTTTATTTTATTTATTCCTTTCCCCTCAGTTTTTGGGTTTGAAGGTCCGTTTTTTACATATTCTGAACGAGCATAAACAATTCAATTCTAATACTAACCAGACAATTTGACGTGTTAAGTCTGTACCGGATGACTAAGTTAAGCAGATTTTTACCCATAACTTTTTATCCATCGCACTGATTTTTACGAAAAATTAGGTGAATGTATTGTATAAATATTTTCTGAAATTTTTAGCTTAATCGGTCAAGTGGTTTGACAGACACGGGGCTGGGAGCATAAGCTAAATCGGCAGAAGGCTTCTATAGGCTCCAGTACAAAGATACTCACAAAAATATAATAAAATGGTATTTTAACAATAACTTCTGTTCTTGTGCATCGAAATCGTCCAAAATTGGTAAACATTATAAAATTGCAAGCCTAGTTTCTAGGCTCAGGTCCTTTAATAAACTTTTCTACATTGAAAGGTGCCTTTAGGTTCTTAAGGCCTTCTAATAGATATCTTTTCGTCAAAAGTTTTGCAAGTCTAGCTTTATACGTAGCCCTAGGTTTAGGACGTCTAATCGATTTCCCTTCTTTGAAAGGATCAGTAACCTAGGTTCTTTCAAGGCCTATGTTTAGGCCTTTGAACGAATATCCTTTCGTCAAAAAATTTGCAAACCTTGGTGTATGTGTAGATCTAGGTTTAGGCCCTCTAATGGACTTCCCTTCTATGACTAATTTATGTTCTTGCGCACAGATAATTTCAGAAATGATATTTTTTAGTTCGTTTAGTTTAACTATCAGAATGATTCTTGAACACGAATTCCTTTCTAAGTGGACAAAAACTAAATAAATAGTTAAAAGAACTAAAGAAATAGTTTGACTATGTGAACTAAAAACAATAATTTTTGGAAAATTGGGCAGCTGCGGGCCCTGACCCTTCTGCCAAAGTTTGAATATCGAACTAAAAATAATAGTTCTAAGCCTGGATTTTGGTGAAAGGAACTAAAATTTNGACTATGTGAACTAAAAACAATAATTTTTGGAAAATTGGGCAGCTGCGGGCCCTGACCCTTCTGCCAAAGTTTGAATATCGAACTAAAAATAATAGTTCTAAGCCTGGATTTTGGTGAAAGGAACTAAAATTTTACTTTTTAGAATTATCTGTGCAAGGTCTAGATTTAGACCTTGTAACGAATATCCCTTCTTCAACAGACTTGTAAGTCTAGGTTTATGCGTAGCCCTAGAATTAGGCCCTCTAACAGACTTCCCTTCTTTGAAAGGATCGTAAACCTAGGTTTTGACAAGTCGTAGGTTTAGGTCTTTTAAAAATATCCCTTCATCAAATGACTTGCAAACCTAGATTTATACGTAGGCCTAAGTTTAGGATCTTTAATCGATTTCCTTTCTTTAAAATAACCGCACACCTAGGTTTTTGCAATGCCTAGGTTTGGGCTTTTCAATGAATATCCTTTCATCAAAAGATTTGTAAGCCTAGGTTTATACGTAGACCCATAGACAAAGGAATATAGTATTTATTCGTCTATGACTTAGGTTCAAGACTTCCAATCGATTTTCCTTCTTTAAAATGATTGCAAACCTAGGTTATTGCAAGTCCTAGGCTTAGCCTTTCTGATGGATTTCCCTTCGTTGTCCCTAGGCTTACATGTAGCTATCGGTTTAGGTCATCTAGTGAATTTCCCTTCTTTAAAAGGAAGGACCTACACTTAATAACAGTCCAGAATCTTAGTCTTATTCTGGTTACGTATCGAGACTTGGAAAGTGACTGATTCAGTCACCAATAAAATTCAGACATTTGTCAATCGATGTCTGCGGCAAATCCTTCGGATAAGATGGCCTCGGACGATTGCTAACATAGAATTATGGCAGCAATGTGGAATGACTAGTATGGAGATAGAAATCAGGCAACGCAAACTTGGATGGATTGGCCACGTGCTACGACGAGGTCCAACGGAACCCGGATCTATAGCAAAAGAAGCTTTGGAGTACTGTCCTCGGGAAGGAACTCGTTCCCGAGGCAGACCACGCCAAAATTGGCGCCGTTCCGTTAAGTCAGAGTTGGGTGTACGCAATGATGAGTGGGGTGACATTATAGCAACCGCTAGGAATCGAACGAGATGGAAAAATACTATTGACCGGCTGTGCCCCACAAGGGACCATAGGCCTTAATGAATAATGAATGTATCGGGGCAATATCACGACCCGCAAATTCGGGGGTTTTTGCTTTCGGAACATTCGGGCTTTTATTTTTTTCAAATGCCTGGACCTCCTGCTTCCAAAGCTAGTCCATCTATGGTGGCATATGATCTGCTGCTCTAAAGTGATGAATACTTTTAAAACATTATAGTGCGCATGCGCAAACACAATTCCCAATTTTTTTGGGGATACTAAACTAGCCGATACTCGATACATTGTTTTATAATACCCGAATATCAGGATTTTTTATGCGTGGCCATAGGTTTAGGACCTCTAATCGATTTTCCTTTTTTTAAATGATCGCAAACCTTGCTTTTTGCAAGGGCTAGATTTAGGTATTCAAACTGATATCTCTTGATTTAAAGAGCGTAGATTCATGCATTTAGTTGAAGAGCTTGAAGCATAAATCGAGAATGGTGATCCACCGGCCAAAATTCTCAGCATAAGCTTTTAAGTGCATAAGAGTTATGAATTTCTTGTTCACGTTGAAAAATGTTTGTCGCATGTCTTATGACCATAGAGGAAAGCGGTGTTGCAAATGAATTCGACGTCTATTTTTTTCACCGACTGATAGACCATGGACCAAAACTGTAATACCATTATCAAAATAATTGAAATTTGAACTACTAATAGGCGAAAAACATTGCAAAGTACCAGACTTTTGGTAACCACCTAGCAGTTTTGACTGACAACCGATTGGACCATAATTTTTTCAATTATGTTAAGGTTGATTTAAGGGCTTTAGATTGTGTCCATTGTGGTCTACAATTTAGTGATGAAACAAAACGATCATCTCTTTTCCAACATTGTTATCTTTGATGGTCTTAAGACGAAAAACCATAGTGGGACAAGAATTTTTCAGCTCGACAAAGAAATTCTCAATTTTTATGCTCTTATGCTGAGAAATTCAGCCGATGGATGAGTGTTCCCGTTTTTTTCTTCAGGCTTTTGAACTAGTAGCCCTAGGTTTGGGCCCCCCAAAGGATTTTCTTTCGTCAAAAGAGTGCAAGTCTAGGTTTATGCGTAGCAATAGGGCCTGAACAAAAAGTTTGAATTCGAATTCGTATTTAAATTGGTC
>JXPH01028131.1:750-12580 GCA_001014845.1 Mochlonyx cinctipes
AGAAAGATCTGGAAATGTTGTTACTTCCGATGGACAATACTTTGAATAACAGAATTGTATAAGGTTTTCTTTAATAAACACTCAAATTTCCTTTAAAAAATCTGGTTTTTAACTTATAGAAGTCACACAAACTGGCATACCCCGCTGGCGCCCCAATTTAATATTTTGCAATATTTAATGATGTCAAATAGTAGTAAACAAAATATACTTTGAATTTACTGCCTTGAAAAAAGTCTATTTGACCCCCCCCCCTGGGGAAGTACACCAATTAATGTCAAATGGTTCTAAAAAAATGTACTATGAATGTTCTGCCTATATTTTTTGTTATTCAAGCCCTATGGAACCTACATAACCTAAACTTATAGCCACGTCCCAGGAAAAGTCTCCACATTTCTACATTCCTAAACATATTATTTCACAATATAGAGTAATTAACGATGACGTCAAAAACGTAAACAAAACCAGGACAAAGATGGCGATTTGNAAATAAAATGTACTTTGAATGCACTCTGTCTCGCAACTACAAAACGCAGTAACTGACATTTTATTAGTTTTGAGAAAACGTCTTTTTTCTTGAAGATCCTCAGCCTTACCAAAAAAATAACCAATTTGGTCCGTTAAAACTTTTTTAAAACTTTTTTGGGATTTTTCGCAACTTCATGGACTTGGAAAGACTTAGTTGGATTTTTAAAAACTTTCANTTTTTTCTTGAAGATCCTCAGCCTTACCAAAAAAATAACCAATTTGGTCCGTTAAAACTTTTTTAAAACTTTTTTGGGATTTTTCGCAACTTCATGGACTTGGAAAGACTTAGTTGGATTTTTAAAAACTTTCAGAGATTTTTAGGGAATTCGAAAGACTTTTAGACATTTTTCATTTTTTTAGGGACCTGGTGGGATGTAGGTCCCTAAATTAAAAAGTTACCTACACACGATCTTCCTTTTAAAGACACGCAAAACTTTTTTAATTTCACTAACTTTGTTTTAAAGTTTTTTTTTCTATTGAATACGCGTTGTTAATCTGTAGTTGCTTTCTTCTCAATTGATGGCTATTGCGATTTAAAAAGTTGTATATTTTGGTTTATACATTACTAATGCATGATTAACTCAATTTTGGCAAAAATGTCAGTTACTGCGTTTTGTAGTTGCGAGACAGCACTGCCTAGGCCCCCTAGGGAATTAAACACCTATCGGCGCTGGCAGTTTATGCCGCTCGCTTCGTAATTTCAAAAGTTTTTGAATGCCAAATGGTTCTAAACCAAATGTATTTTTAATGTACTGCCGTTATTTTTTTGTTACTCAAGCCTATGAGCCCTATAGAACCTAAAATTATAGCCTCTTCACGGAAAAAGTCTCCACATTCATAAAAATATTATTTTCCGGAAGTTTTTGTACAAATTTTATTTATTTTCAATACAGTACATTCAAAGTACATTTGGTATTAAAAAACTTTTGAAAATATGAAATCAAGACGCCAGTGGCATATACTGCCAGCACCAATTGGTGTACTTCCCCAGGGAAGCAAGTAATTTTTTTTCAAGGCAGTATATTCAAAGTACATTTTACTTGCTAACATTTGGCATCATAAAATATTGCAAAATATTAAGTTGAGGTGCCAGCGTAAATAAGTATAATTCGTCATGGGGGTAGGTACATTTAAAGTTCATTTTGAGTACTAGACCTGTGGGAGAGTCTAACTCACAACTGGCGGGCTAGGTAGAAGACCAGGATAGTTGATAGGATCAGGATACTGGGGATGAGAATGCAAATTCCTGCGAAGTATTGTAGAACTGTGGAACTACAGTTTATGGTTGGTTCTGAACCACTGCTACGGTTATTTTAACGGGAAGACTACGTTTGCCCGAAGCTTGGTTTTCCGAATCTCATTTCCCCGAACACATTTTCCCGCGCACGTTTGCTCGAAGCTCGTTTCCACGAGCACGTTTGCCCGAAGATCGTTCCCTCGAATGCTACGTTTGCTCGAAGGTTTCCCTAATTGGTATGTTTGCCCTAAGCTCGTTTCTCCAAAGCTCGTTTCCCCGAATGATGCATTTCACGAAGTTTTTTTCCCCAAATAGTATATTTTTAGTGCGTAGCCCTATTAAGAACCCATTTGAACGATCACCCTTCTTTGAAAAGAAGTTTTGTGATTGTAAAACAATATTGCATACATTTTAAGATTTGAATAATTTTTTAAATCTTTTCTAAACAACGGAATGTTCTAGGAAAACTATTCGGGGAAACGATGTTCGAGCAAACGTACCAATCGGAGAAATAAGCTTCGGGGAAACAAGTTTCCGGGATCTGATTTGCTCAAAATTACCCTTTGCGGTGGTTCTGAATACTCAACCTGTGAAAATTTTCAGAGATATAATTTCATAGTTTTTTTTCTGGAATTCCAATTCAAAAGGCACAGACGATGATGTTCAGTCTATATCCAAATGATGATTCTGAGAAACCTTGGTTAAAGCCATGAGAAAATTAGGTATTTGGAAAATAAAGGAGTTTGGAGGTAAAGGTAGTTCAAAATAGTTCGTACGACTAAAAATAATTAAGTTGCTAAACAGCAAAATTTTTATATTATAGAACTACGTTTTGGCATTTTGGGTTCTAACGAAGATGTAAAAAACTAAGGCCTAAATTGCATGTTCACAAACGTAAAATCTGGTCTCGCTACAATTTACGTCATTGACGTATAGGTTGCCATTCTCTCCTAAAACAGCTTCCATACAATCATCTGTGTTATCTGTGGCTTTGTTAGGCCTTTCTTCGACCCAGTTAGCACTATTTGCTCTGCTTGTATCAATGCTCCATCGCCAATCTCCTTCTACCAAAGCGTCGGTAGCTCCAATCCAAAATCGATCATTATCTATTTAGAAATAAATAAATAATTTCTTTAATCATAAATAAACTACCTATGTATATGTTATATTAAATTACTTCCATTAGTTTTTCTAAGAAGTTCGTTCAGCTTTTCATTAGTGGCCTCAGATTTCAGTGACGCCAAATTTTCTCCGTTTTTCCAACAAGCACGTAGTGCTTCCAAAAACGTTACTTTGTCCGTTGGAGAGTCATGCAGAGTAAAATCAATACTATCATCTTTTCCCACCCTAGTATCGAATTCAATTCCATCACTGTTTATGTTGACGAAAACTGTATGGCCACTTAGTCCAGGATTAACACCACAAGCTTATAAAATAATTTAGAATATATTCAAAGACACATGATCATTTTGAACTTACCAATAGAAACACCAATGAACGCAGTAATTATAAGTAATCTCAACATTTTCTTGATCCACTTTTGATGCAACTAAACTTGTCTGAATAAAATTTATTACTTAAAAGTATATAATTTTTCTTATCTGGAAATTTAGTTTTTTCTCAATTGTAAAAATACAAATAGATTATTTATTGCAAAAAATATATCAGTTTCTATAAAGTACAGGGGTCAAGGTTGTTGAATATATTATTCATCTCTTTGACACTATATAAGTATGCAGTGTAGTTATGAATACTACAGAAGAATATCAAAATATATATTCGCACACTACCTACTCAACTACTACCCACTGCTACTTATTTTATTTGCGGCGAAGAAATTTAAGTACATAGTATAGTATGGGGCTTATAATATAAACACATACCATAGTACTTATATATTATAATGTGAAGTGAATACTTAAGTCTGTTTTCATTACAAAATCAGGGTTTGATTGATGTTACTCATCAAAAGATAACAAAGTAACCCTAACACTGTTACTCTGAAGGGTGAAACATCGAATTCAATAGCCCCCATTTTTCATAAACAAAATATGATTTCTGATGCTTTCAGGAACTCAAAATCATTTTCACTTAAATCTTCGAATGGATTATTCAAAAGTTATGGCCAAGAGAAGGGATGGACAGAAAGAAAACTGTAACAAT
Source organism: Mochlonyx cinctipes (assembly GCA_001014845.1). NCBI lineage: Eukaryota > Metazoa > Arthropoda > Insecta > Diptera > Chaoboridae > Mochlonyx > Mochlonyx cinctipes. The sequence goes on from JXPH01028131.1 coordinate 4,676, forward strand.
GATGAGAAAGCATTGAAGGCTTAACCAAATAGGCGAAGGTTCGAGAAAAAAGAAGTTACGTGTTACATGTGAGACAAAATTGCAAAAAGTGTTTGAAAAGGAAACTTGAGGAAATAAACAAGAAGCAAGAGCAGGACTAGAAGAAGAATCATGTCGTATCTAGCCCCAAAGACGAACCATTATGTTTCATGTTGGCACAACCTGAACTGCAGAATAAATGGTTCATTGATTCTGAAAAAGCCAGTCACATGTCAGGTAATCCGAATATTTTTCCTGATTTGAGAGAATATTTAGAAGAGGTGGAACTGGCAAACGGAAATGGCTTCGAAGTAATAGGTCTTGGCACACCCCAATGGCTTAAGTTTTTAGTCTTGCCATGATAAAGATTCAATATTTTTCGTTCAATATGACGTAAGATAAGAAGTTTAGTTACTTTGTGAAATTAATACCCCAAGGAGCTGAGAGTAACAGTTTGGGACTCAAATAATATTCTGTGTCTGTTTTTTTTATAGCTAGACTAGACATATGATCCAACAAATTATGTAGTAAGTATAATATTTGGGTGGAAACCTGGATAATATAGGACAGCGGATATCAAAACCACATTTTTAAAATAAAGTATTGAAAAATATTTTTTTGCAGTAAATTGTTAAATTGTTAAATTAATTTTTTACAACCGATTGACAAACAAATGGTCTCTTTTCTTCACATCTAATATCATTGGACAATAATTTTCCTGCTGACAAAACTCCTTCCATACAATTGTCATTATTCTTTTCAGCTTTATTTGGCCGATTTTCAGCCCAATGAATGTTCTCCATGTTTCTTGTATCCGCACTTGATATCCAAATACCTTCAGAGATGGCATCGGATGCTCCTATCCAAAAGTGGTTATCGTCTGAAAAAAAAAAATTATTTTAATTAGGTTTCAAATCAACGAATGTAGAAATGACTACTAGTGGTTAAGGTTGTTGTAATTGTAAACTTAAAAATTATTTTGATCAAAAGCTAGGTTGATAAGTGTATGTCAAAATGAATTACAAAAAATAACAATGTACCTTTATAAGTTTTCCTGAGGTGTTCATTTAGTCCATTATATTCATCGTCTGATGAAAGTGATGCCAATGTAGATTTTTCCTTCCAGCATGCACGCAATGCGTCCATGAAAGCTAACTGTTTTAGTAATAAAATAATATCTCAATCACTAATTTAATTCAATAAATGAAAAAGCCAGTTACCTCATCATCATGCACTTTATACTCCAAATGTTCATCGTCCTCTAAATGTACTCTTGATTCAAACGTATTTCCAGATCCCGTGTTTACCCAGACCTGATTTTTACTCATAACTCCCGGCATTTCTCCTGGCATGCAGGCACAAGCAGATCCAAGGAGCAAAGTGAAAACTAAGTACTTCATCATTTCTATAACTTGTGTATGTCAGATTCAAAATGAAAATAAGAACTAAATAGTAAAAACGATCTTCAATTGATTATATTTATACCAATTTATGTGGAAGTTATTGGAAATTGTATATTATTGAACATTGATTAATAATAAAAATGAGTTCAAGAATGAATGATAACCTGCAAACAAAAAACCTTGTTGACGTGCTAAATCAAAGCTAAAATTTATTAAACTACATTTTCAACACTACTCTGTAATAAAGTCTCCCATCAGGAAAACACAAAAATGTTCGGTCTGCATTTAAAACGTGATTTTTCAGGCGCTCGAAAATGTACGAGTTCTTGTTTACAAGAAAAATCTAATCTTAAAATAAAAGTACTACCAAATTCCAGACGAACTAGGATTTTCCAGTTGGCTTTTTTATTTGGCTTTTTTCCCCAGCTTTTCGTCGATTTTATAAATCGGTCAAAACTGTTTCTATTAAATTCTTATATATTTTACTGCAACAGGTCTGCCAGAAATACTTACTTACTTACTCAAAGCCTATGGCCCCTTGTAGGACACAACCGGTCAATAGTATTTTTCCATCTCTTTCGATTCCTAGCGGTTGCTATAATGTCACCCTATTCATCATTGTATGCACCCAACTCTGACTTATCAAAACGGCTCTAAGTTTGGCGTGGTCTGCCTCTGGAACGAGTTCCTTGCCAAGGACAGTTCCAAAGCTTCTTCTACTATAGATCTGGATTCCATTGGACCTCGCTGTAGCCATGGCCGGGCCGATTCATCTATAAGTTTGCGTCGCCTGATTTCTATCTAAGTAAAATCCTCTATCGCTTAAACTCTTCCAAATTGCGTCCTGCTTTAGCAAATCAAATGCTTTCTGGAAGTCGACGAAAACCACGTACAGCGGCCGGTTCCGCTCAATACACTCCTCAATGATGATTCTGAGCGTATTTTTGGTCGACACAGGAGACGTGTTTCCGAAATCCTGCCTGTTATTTTCGTAATGTTGCATCAAGCGCTGCCTTGCCAGAAATAAAAATATGTATATTATTCCTTTTAGTGAATGTTAGTCAAGGTCGTTAGTTCTAGGGCTCCCTAACACAGTTCATTTTGAACACCTCATGGCTAGACCTCCTCCTACTGTCTATTATTTTCAGTAGCAGCTGATAATTTAGAAGATCTAGCAGTTTTAGCTTTTCTTTCTGTCTCCCATCATATCTATAGATAGAAAAGAAAAAGAAAAGTAGGATATGGAAAATTTTGGTTCCTCGTAAAAAGTTGCTCTAAATGGCTGAAACGTGAAAAACCCCAAAAAACTTTCTCTGTGTGTCTGTCGGTGTGTCTATCAGTGTGTTTGCCTGTGTATCTGTTTGTTTGTGTGTTTGTCTGTATGTCTATGTGTCTGCTGTGTGGGTGTCAGCTCGATAACTCGCGTAATTCTCAACCGATTTAGGCGAAACAAAAGTAAGAATGAGTTCGTTAATGGGCCAAATCCGTCCATGGGATCTGGAGACTTTATACGAACTCCCAAAAATTGAATTGAATTGAGTTCTAATGATCGAAATGAGCTCAAATTTGGAACATAATCTTAGGAAAAGTATCCGCAAACAGTTCCTAAAAAGTTTGACCCTATTTGAGAGCTTCTGTGCATCAGGTACTTCCAAAATTTTTGAGATCTAGTGATTGGAATGAGGTCAAATTTGAAACGTAGGCTTTTGGTAAGTAGCTAAGAACATTTCTTTAAAAAAAATTGACCCAGGACATCAGAATCTGAGGGCTTTACAATTCTAGAGTTCTGATAATCAGAATGAGTTGAAATTTGGAAGTGCTCAAAAACAGTTATTATGCTAAGTTTTAGATAATATCTCCATTCCTTATGCGTTTAGTTACCAGACTTTCTTGGATAACTCTGTAAATACTTTTCCGAGAAAAACTTTATAATCCACATTTTGGTTTCCTACGTTTTCCAATTCTGCAGATCCACAACGAAGTGTTATTAACGGCCATGCCCATGGTGTATAATTTGATGATGGTATCGTTATCAATCAGAAATTCCCTGGAATGGCACTGGACAAATTTCATGAAGGAAATTTTAATTCTTATTTCAATGATCTGGGAGATTCAGATTCATAAAAATGTTTCATGGTATGCAATGAAACCACCTAGTCCACCAAATTGTTTTTACAAAAATGCAATAAAACATTAAGGAACAATGTTTATTGGGCAGCAACTTTGGTAAATGGAAAGCTAATTTGGTAAAAGGGAAGCAATTTTGGAAAGTGGGCAGCAAAATTGTATGGTAAGCATTTTTTGTAAATTTTCAGCATTTTTTGTAAAAGGGATGTTAAATTTGGAAAGTGGGAAGCTGAAATTGTAATATGAGAAGCATATATTTTTACCAGTTTTTACCCTTAAATGTTCAGCTATTTTTGTAAATGGGTCGCAAAGTAAATTGGGCAGCAAATTTTTGTTCAAGTATATCGAATATCACTTCACCGAAAAATATTAAACTTGATTCTAAGTGAAGCCCTATTTGAAGGTCTTCATAGAATTTTCCCTTCTTTAGAGAAATATTAAACTTATTTCTAAGCGATGCCTTATTTGAAGGTCTTCATAGAATTTTCCCTTCTTTGCGAAACAATTATGGAAATTGCTGCCCCTTTTACAAAATTTGCTTCCCATTTACCAAATTAGCTAAACATTTACCAGAATTATTTAGCAGCCCATTTACAATTTTTTTTTGCTTCCCATTTACAGAATTTTTATATTTTTTTTAACTTTGCTACCCGGATTACAGGAAAAAAATAAATTGCCGCCCACCTTACGGAGCTATTTGCGACCCATTTACGGAAAAAAATAGCTTAACATTTACAAAATTTGCTACCCAATTTACGAGAAATTGCTGCCCAATTCATGACAGCCTTTNCTTAACATTTACAAAATTTGCTACCAAATTTACGAGAAATTGCTGCCCAATTCATGACAGCCAAACATTAATAGGGCCCCTTAAGGGGTCTCAAGTTGCTCTAGGTGAAACTTGCTACAAAATAGATATGCACGGTCCTCTAATGGGGAGATTTAATTCTAAATATACCTTTGGAATAGGTTTAGTTTCAAAAGCATAATATTGCTGGAATTGGAATTGAATAAATAGTCTTTAACAGACCTTGCTAGTTTATTCCTGACATGTTTTTTTTAATTTCAAAACATAATTGATATTTTTAAATTAATATTTAGTTCCTCTTATCACCAGATAGTTTTGATGCATTGCAAAAAGCAACAGATCACAATAATGCAACTGATATCAATTTTAAATCAGTTTCATATTTGCATCTGATCTAGTAAGAAGTACTAAAAATGTTAAAACTTTTTATTCTTGCCGTTTTAGTTGCTGTTATTTCAGGTTTGTATTACTCTATTAAATTTTACATTGTTTTTACTAAAAGGTTTTTTCAACTCCAGCATGCGAGCCTCCTCCAATTATGCCTGATATTTTAAGCGGCAATAACGTATTTGTGAATACTGGAAATAATAATAAATGGGGCTCAAGACTTGGACAAGAAGATGAAGTTTACGATTATAAAATTCAAGAGAATGCTGTTGGATTTCTAGAAGCTTTACGAGCTTGTTGGAAAGAAGGAGGAACCATTGCTACCCTTAAAACGGATGGCATTTATGACAAATTAAACGAATTTCTTAGAAAAACTCATAACAGTAATATTTTTTTTCAATTGCTATAAGGAAATTATAATTTTTTCCTAATTTTTAGACAACGACCGTTTCTGGGTTGGAGCATCTGATGCATTGGACGAAGGAAACTGGATATGGAGTGCAGACGCAACCCCTGTTAACAATGGGAAATGGCTTGAAAATAAACCAAACAAAGAAGGAAACAACATTGATGATTGCATGGAAGTAGTTCTAGATGAAGAAATACTACGTCTAAATGACGTGAATTGTGATGAAAAGAGACCTTACATCTGCCAGTCTGTTTTAGCGACACCAGAAACATAAGTTTTTTGTTCTAGAAATAAGGTTTTATTATTTTAAAAGATTAATTTTCAATTTTGGGAACATTTTGACAAATAAATAATCTCTTCTGTTCGCAGCTGATGTCATTTGCAAATAGTTTTTCCTCAGCAAGCACCACCTCCATGCAGTCATCCCCATTATTGTCTGCTTTGTTTGGCCTACCATCAATCCAATTGGTATATGAAACTGGGGTCACATCTGCACTCCAAATCCAGTTTCCTTCGGACAAAGCGTCTGAAGCTCCGACCCAAAAACGGTCCCAGTCTAAAGTTTGTCAAAACGTAATTAATTTCAAACTTAAGTTTTTCTAATTAGATCTTTATCCTTACTCCTATGAGTTTTCCTTAAAATCTCATTTAATTTCTCGTTGACACTTTCGGTTTTTGGAGCGGCCAAAGATTTTCCTTCTTTCCAGCACCTTTGCATTGCTTCAAAAAATGGTAACTAAAAGAGACAAGCATGAAATCAATATTTAGGTATTTTACCCTATTCAAACCTTATCTTCTGGACCATCGTAAATAGTGATCTCAATATCTTCATCATCGTCGAGACCTCCAGCTCTTGATCCAAAATAATTATGGCTTCCAGTATTTACAAAAACAGAATTTCCACTCAAAATTCCAGGGGCATGAGGCAAGCATCCTGTACATAATTTAATAATTATAAATATTGTCAGTAATATACCTATTAATTTATTAAACATACCTAAAGAAGTTCCAAAAAGTAAAAAAATAAAAGTTAAACTTAATTTCTGCATTATGCTTCTTATTTAAATGACTAGCAGATTCAAACTGATTCTTTGTCTGCGGAATACTCAAAATCTTGGAATGTTTAAAAACTGGTTTTAGATTTTCTGCTTTATTCTCCGCATCATTTTCATCATTGATGTATAGTCTAAGCTCGGTAATGGTAAATATATACGGGTGGAACGCCTTTAGTAAGGTGTCGTGCAGCACGTAACAAATAAAATAAGAGTCCAGTTTAACTTAAGCGAAAATTTTGAATTATTACCAGTCAGGACGAAGTAATTTATCTATCATCCCTACTATAAGGTCCAGAATTATTTTAGAAAACACTTTTATTACGACACTAAGGATATTAATGCAGCACCAATTGTTACAATCAGTCAAATCTCCTTTCTTCGGCAATTTCACAATAATGCCCTGCAATAGTGCTGAGGAAATGACTCTTGCTCCCAAATTTTATAAAACAGTGGATGGAGTGTCGCCGCAACCAGCTTAATAACCGTTTTCAGGACCTCATCAGTGATATTATCTACTCCAGCAGCTTTTCCATTCTTTAAAGCTCGGATGATGATCTCCGTTAATGTACGTGGACATATTCTTATCAGCAGCTGTCTTGTTGCCCTCACTTCCGGTATTTCAACTCCATCTCTTTGCAGGTCTAACACTTCTGAAAAGTGCTCACGCCACCTTCGTAACTCATCTTCAACATTGATCAACAGCACCCCGTTCTTATCTTTTACTGCCGCAGTGGATTCTGCTTGCTGTGCCAATGCATCCATCTGTTCTCTCCTGTCATTTTTAATTTCCCAGTTTCACTCTCTTGTCTTACATTATATCGCTTTTTCGCCTCTTTATGTTCATCATTACTTTGAGCTGAATTTACTTCCTTTTTAATACTTTCCGGCCGATCAATAAGCGACCACGTTGCTTTCGATGTTTTACTATGCCAAGCTCTTCCTCGCAGCTTTCTAAAACCACCTTCTTGAAACCATCCCACTCCTGCTGGATGTCCGACGTGTTGTTGTTTTGTTGCGCAAATTTGTCTCGCAGAGTAATGCAGAAGGCGGTCTTTTGTGCATCTCCTTTCAATGTGGCAATCTCAAACTTTTCCTAATATGCGTTTTTTGGCATTATCTTTACATCAATGACAGATTACCCACGATGAGATGGTGGTCGGAGCCCTGGCTGTTAAAAGGCGCATCAATTATTGCAGCACAATTTCTATTTCACCAACTTTGGTTTGATTTGAAGCTCTTAAATTCAGTGGGCTGAATAATATTGATAAAATTACTCAGTCCATTGAATTTAAGAGCTTCAAATCGAACCAAATTTGGTGAACTAGAAATTGTGCTTCAACAATCGGTGCTCCTTTTAACAGCCATGGTCGGAGCTTATTCTGCACCTCTTTTATTTCGCGCATCTGTTAGGATATTACTCCATTTTGCGCTGATACAGATGTAATGAATTTGGTTCTGGGTACGAGAGTTGGCGGACACATCAATTTTTATGGGGAATAATTTGCCACCAATCTTAAGTTCACTCAAGCTGCAAAGTTGAACTTGGAGCTCACCAGCTAGGTAGTATATGTAAAAGTAAAAACTTTGAAAATATTCCTTTGTTCTGTGATCAAATGTTTAGAAAATCATCAAAGAATCATTGAATTTCGGCTAAAGGACATCCACTGAATCCAATGTATATCCACTATAGGTAAGATT
>JXPH01028216.1:8510-25786 GCA_001014845.1 Mochlonyx cinctipes
TCCTAATCACTATAAAAATCTTTGAAAAAATGGTGCATTATGTGGGGTTTTATAATTATCGGCAAAAATAACTTTCTCTAACTAAAATTTATATTCAATTTAGGAAAAAAGCGAGGATAAAAGAGTGTTAATATCGATCACTAAAAAAATTCTTTGAAAAAAGGGTGCATTACGTGGGTCTTTTTAATTATCGGCTCGGCATAAAATAACTTTATTCAATCAATATTCATAATCAAATTTAAGAAAAAAGGTGCATTGTGTACAATAATATTAATTTTTATTGTATTCTAGTCACAAAAAAATTCTTTGAAAAAGAGTATTATGTGGGGTTTTATAATTAAAATTATTTTTTTAACTATTTTATTCCGGCCAAATGTGCCAAATATTTTTTTATTTGTCGGCTAAATGTCCAAACTTGAAAAAAAAAGCGGCCATATGTACCAGCACCGGCTGTTTTTTTTAAATAATTATTTTTTTACAGTTTGTTCATTTTTCAGCAAAATTTTTATTTTTCTGTTGTCGTATTTTTGCTACCTTAATTGCCTATAGTATGACCACATATGTTAAACCAAAATAAGTTTTCTTCAAAAACAAATAAGAATTTTTATAAAATGTGTAACTTACAACTATTTGCCGCATTTTTACCACTTGTATGTGGCCATAGTATGGAAAATAAAAAAAGAATTTTTGTTGAAATTTACTACCACATGAAAAACCCTCTCGATGTATACCAAGAGTTCATTTTATTTTAAATTATTCTTCTCTTACAGCTGGATGATGACATAATGAATAATGTGAAAAATATTCTGGTGGACAAAATATTCTACTCAGCGTTGAAGAAACATAAACTAAAGGACGACATAAATGAATTGAAAAAATCCGAGGAAATAAATTTGCAAAATGACAATTTCAATGATAACGAAAAGTGGGCAATTGATGATGAGCCGCGGTTGTTCTGTGGTAACGATATGTCGAATGGTATTTTGGAAGAGAACACAACGACATCCATGTCACTGACAAACAAAATCCAAGAGTTCTTTGAAGATTCAAATGCAGAAGATAACTCAAATGGACTGCCATGGCACAAATTGCTGAATACGCCGCCAAAACAGATGATTGTTGTTGAGAGGATGCATTCGGGGGCGATGCGTTACATTACGCTAGACTTTGGGGCGCCGATTATGCTGACGGATTTGGTGAGCATTATTTTTAAATTGAGATTTTTAAGATTTACTAAATATATTTTCATTTTAAAATCAGATTATACCAGCTTGTTCTGATTTGGCATCACTATTCATCGACATTTGGTGTTTTGAGGAGGAAGCAGACAGTGTTCGTTTGGTAGTTTCGCAAGATATTGGTTCGAGAACGTTAGTGTTGAGTGATTTGCAGCCACCGCCAATTTGTCGTTACCTAAAAATAACGATAACTGGTCGGTATGGAATGTCGGCGACAAGGTGCAAGATTCCAATGGGATCTTTTTACGGACACATTGTGATTTTGGATAAAGAAGGATATGCTGATCCTGTAATGAAATATTTGAAGAACAAAAAATCAAACCTTCCAGCACAGCTAAAGATATTGAAGGCTTTGTACGAAGACGTGCATTGCCGCTACTGTTTGTCCAGCAGCAAGTTGGTTGAAATTCTACAACCGTTGATCAACAGTGACGCATCAAACATTGCACACATGCAGGCATTCTTGAATCGGTTTAAAGACAATGATTCCGCAAACACGGTAGCAGAGCAACAAAAAGTGTTCAACGTGTACGAAGAGTGTATTGCGTTTCAACATCAACTAAACGTTATAAAAAGTGTAATTAGCAGAATTAATGGAGGCAATGTTGAACAGCAGCAGCAACCGCCAGTGACTTTGGCCACAGTTTTCACAGACAAATTGAGAGTTTTGAGTGAATGTATGATTGAAACGTTGCTCCATTTGATCATAACGTTCGGCATGCAAAATGTCGCCGTCATTTATCCATATTTCGATATGGAAACGTGCAATTTGCTGTTCGACACGCTCATCATTAACGGAGATGCACACATCCAGCTCGCGACTAGCTCAATGATGGTGCGGATGTGCTGCTTCCAGTCGTGGTGGGGCGATTTTATTGCGGACAAATTTCTGAAACTATATTCTTCACAAAACAGCCAAATATTCCCGCAAGATAGAGTTTTCTTTCTGCTAACACACTTGGGGCGTAAAAGTATTGCAATGGGCGCATGCCGCTCAATCGTGATTGATGCCATTTTGAAAAGTTTGGCCACATTGCTGGCTCCACTGCAGTCTGAGCACAATGGAATAAATATTTGGTGCAATACAGACTTGAATCTTTTGGGTTGGATTTTGTTGTTTTTATCCGTTTGCTTGGACGCCGGAAGTGATAAAAAAGATCAAACGAGTATGCGATGGGAATTTATGTCTGGAGAGACGGATATTGTGAAGGCACGTCTAAACATGGGTATCGGGGGACCACGAACACTGACACGATCATTTAAAAAGAGATTTATGCAGAATAAACAGTACAGTACGAGCAACAATAACGCGGTAACTGAGAAAATATTTATGATGTCGTCAGAGGCGTTACAAGGAACAGCCCAACTAGAAATGGCGCTGAAACAGCAAGAAAATCAATTGAAGAAAATACAAAACAGCGTGAAACAGTCCTTTGGAGATTATTTCAACGAAATTACAAAAAATAAAGCGCTAAAATGTACTCCAGAAAATGTCTCACGCTCGTCCCAAACGATTCCATCGCAATCTAAACCGGAGGCGAGTGGAGGAGATGCTGGTGGGCCAGTAAATACCGAATCCTCCTCTTTCGACAAAGGCCTAAAATCATTGAAAATTGATAATATTTTGGTCGTAATTCGTGGCCTGATTGGATTAATTTTGAACATGGATTTCACTTGCAACATGGACCTATTTTTGATCACCTGTAAAATAATAGCTCGTCTCGTCCTGGCGTGTCGTCCTATTGTACAACTGTCAAAGATAATAACAACACACCAGCTTCTGCAGTTGGTCCGCATCGCTGTTTGGGAGAACCAACAACAACCGTGGGCCGTACATGCGATAACTTGTTTGCTCCAAGACATTTTGGAGGCTGATAAGAATTTTAAGGATGAGGAAGCTGGAGCCAGTAGTGTTATTATTGATAATGAGGCTGCAGGTCCATCCACAGTTGAAGAGATTATTATAACCGAGCCAAATATTGCCTCTTCTCTCGCAGAAACCTTTAAACCAATGCAAATTATTCAAGTGACGAAAGACGTGAGCTATGCAGATGCAGTGAAAAATCAATTGCCATCCCTTGTCGAATGTGATGATGCCGAGATGGAGGACATTTTGATGCTGGACGACATGTTGGAGCGCGAGAAACGACTTTACAAGAAGGATGCAAGTAATTTTGCGGCCGGCAATAAGAGCGGATTGATGTTTTTGTACAAAACCGTTTCATCCGCCATGGATTCACGTTTAGAGTACGGGCTAGACACAAACGTTGAAATCACATTGCGAAGATTAACAATGAAAGCTTCTTTGAATTTGTACACCAGCTTGCCGCAATTGTCTCCCGGCGAAACGATGAATTTGAACCATGCCGACTTAGCACCATGGCCTGAGTATGTTATTGAGGCATGGTCTGGGCAAGAGTATCAGCAAGGGTTGGACACAAACATTATGTTGACTGAAGTTTTTGATAATATTCTTTGTGATTTACACCTTGTGGATTCGTGGTTGAATTTGGAGAAGATTTTGCAGCTGTGGCTAACGTTGAACGGAGAAACGCTGGAGCAAGTCCCAGGTGGATCAGCTGGTTTAAATGCCTATTCGTTCCCGAAAATACCGTTTGGTGATCGTGCAGTTCACGGGCTTTTGAAAGCTTTGGCCACGCATTCAAACATCAAATTGAGAGCCTGGTGTCTAGGATTCCAGTGCTTAATTCTTGCTTGCAAACCACATTTCGAAGCTGACTATTTGGATTCAACCTCAACTACAAGCGATAATCATTTCCGTAAAATGGGCAATTTGATTGTGAACGATGAAAATTTTGAAAAAATGCTTTTGCGATTTTTTTCGGGAGTAGATCAATCCACATCGTCATTAGATAGTAATCGATATGTGAGTATCAAAGACAAATTTTCTCTCGCTCTATCCTGATGTTTTCCAAGAGTTGAGTACTCTGAATTTGATTAAGAATTTTCATAACAATTTCCTTAAAATTTCTTTATAATTCAAATGTTGGGTAAGCGATTTTAAGCGTGTTTTTGGCGTAGCACTAAAATAGCCGAAAATACACAGCTGAACTAACAGAGTTTTCAAGATATGTTCCTTCTGGCTAATCGACTTCCTAAAAAAAATGCTGCTTTTTTGTTATTAAGATTTTAACAATTTTATTTTCTTCCCCAGGCTGGACCAACTGTTTGCAAATTGATTTTAGAACTGTTCATCTGGTTGGAATTGAAATGTTTTGTCAAGGACAAATTGAAGGAAATATTGTTGAAAGTGATCTTATACTTAGTTCAATTTGGTGGTGCAATTTCGAGTCAGCAGGGACCGATTGATGCACAAAGTCAGCTGATTAAAGAGTTGTTAACGTTTCAATATGACAAGACTGATTTTGGTGTAGCTATGAGTATTATTGAGAGTGTTTGTAAGTTATTTAATCATAGTTTCAATCAAATATTTAAAAAATTAATTTTTTTTTTATATTAGCTCATCTGGTTTACAATAATATTGTGAATATCGAGAAATTGTACTGCCAGAAAGTTTCTGAAACGAATAATTCGAATAATGTGTTTGGAACAAGATTTGGAAGCTTATTTGCGACTGTGTTGGGATCCGAAAATTCTAGACAATGTAAAACTGTTACAGACAATACCTTGTTAATTGATTTACTGAAGCTCGCATCCATTCTGATCTACACCAAAAATCCCAGAGAGGATAATAATGCGGGGGCTGGTGCTGCGTATGATCCATCTTTTAACGAATTTAACACATCTAATGAGAGTCAAACAGATGAAATCAAGGCCGAGCAACAGCACGTTGAACCTCGTGCCAGAACATCCTACTTTGCGGACACTGTCCTCCAGCATTCGCCTACAATGAATAGGCTTTTGAGTTCCTTATCACACTGTTCAAATTCCTCTTTTGCAATGCTTGTAGCTTCTTCCATGTATTCCACGAGCATGAGCGAGAATAAAAATAATACATTAGGCGAACCACAAACTGTTGCCGACGCCGTTTTCGAACTGCTTCTATTTTTAAGTAAAACTGCCACTCAAAATGTGCTAGTTGTGAAGCCGCTGTTCGACTACATCAACAATGCTAGCAGTTTGAGACATGCGATGCCAAAGTTGCAGTTGTCTGAACCATTTTTGTGGTACATCCTAAAAGTCTTGGAGACATCAGCGTCCGTAGCAATTTTCACTGAAATGGGAGGCATCAAAGTGCTGTGCGAGAGCTTAGTCAGGAGTAATCGCTCTTTGATAAACACACAGCCGAGCCTAGTGTCAATGATTATGCAGCGATTATCAAAAACTCCAAATTTCCAAGCGATTTTGGCAAGTTCTTCTAAAAAGAATGCATTGACTACGTCTAAAAATGAAGAAGGACTTATTAATTTCGCTCCATACTGTACAATTTCATCAGAAAATCAAACTGCTCAACCGGCGGATGTTTTGATACAAGCTCCAATAGCTTCTCACCGTCGCGCCAGAAATCCTGCGTGGAGCTATCTGTTCTATCCGAACGAATCACATGTTGATTTGACGATAACGCTGCCCACCGCCGTTCTGCTCAAGGAAATTCAATTGCAGCCACACCTAGCTACACTAGCGTCGTGTCCATCGGCCGTAGCCGTGGAAGTTACAAGAGATACTAACCTGGGACCCATTCCGATCACAGAACCAATATCAACAGTTGGAATGACATGCATCCGTTTGAAATTTACGCAACCGGAGATTGCGACGAGCGTGATAATCAGGCTGTACAGACCACGGGACGCAACAAACATTGGCTTGACACAGATCTCAGTTCTAGGAACAACCACATTCAGTGACGCTTCGATGAATTTCAGCAGCTCAAGCTACAGCAGCGGGCCTAGCACAAGTTCCGGAGCGACTAGTAAACTCGGTGATGCTGTGGCCAACGAGTACCATAATGACGATGATAAAATAGCGAAAACAAGTCTCGGCTGGCTTCGCATCCTCGCACAATGCTTCAGCGTTGTTGCCTACAGCCCAAATCAAGAGTTATCCAATTCAGTCATTTTATCCGCCACCGAAGTTCCAGGCTTTTTGGAAGCGTGCTGCTCACTTCTCAACATTGCACCGACAAGCCCAAATTTTGCGCTACAGAATTTGGAGACGGTGCTCTTGAAATTAGGACTTCACAATCGAGAGTTTGGATTGAAACTAATCAATAATTTGTTGAAGGAGAGCATTCCGCAAAGTAAGTTTACATATGTTAATTATTATAAAGTTTAAAATTGGTTTGGGTTTTCTGGGGTGCTGTGTTTGTTGGAAAGTGTTCAAAATAGTAAAAAGTGGATCCAAAGTTTGTAGTCCAAATGACCAAATATGGCCAGGAATAGTATTAATTTTTAAAATTTAGACCGATATTCGCACATTCAAAAAATTATTGAGTTTTACGCGAACTATTATTGAACTATTTGCCTAAAACTTTAAAAATAGCAATTGGTGTACCCCCAGTGCTCTGCTTGCGGGCACCGCGGCGGCACACACCATCAAAAATTTTACATCCGATTTTCAAAAATAAAAAATTATTTTCCTGATGGTTTAACGGCAAGATGCACCAACACCAATTACGCTCGTGTTAGTGTAGTTTAAGTAATTGATACATAACATGATTACTAAATTTTGGCCAACTTGGATCATTTAACCACGGACTAAGTCTCTCATGGAATCGGGAAAAAAGTTTTCGGTTATTTTCCAAAGAGTTAATAATTAAAATTCGTATTCAGCGCCCCAAATTATCAATTGAGGGAGAAATTATGGATTTTATTAATCGAATCTTCTTATTTCAGCTTTCCAAATCTGCAACGACTCGATATCAGATTTGCTTTTCCATTTATGTACAACGCAAGATGAGTTCACTCGCGATAGAATCGAAGTAATGTTGACGTGGGTGCAAAAACTATACGAGAAATACACGCAGAATCATTCAAATCTGATCAGATTGCACGCAACGAATCCTTACAGTGGGTTCATAAAATGTCTCGCTTCAATTTTGTGGCAGGCATATGCAATTGAACTTATTCCAGACCTATCAAATATGATAACGAAAGAATTCTTTGAAACATTGTACGATTGGAATGTAAATTTTGAGCAAAAAGAACCACTTAAGAAAGCGCTGGACTCAATGATTTGCTCCGTTTGCTGTATACGACCAGAGATGTTTACAATGCTGTTGAAGAAGATGGGTATTTTGGTGCCAAATTTGTCGACAGATTTAAATGCGTGCATTTCGGATGACATGAAGGATGCTGAGAGTGTTACGGACGATGCTAAGCAAGAAGAAAGCGATGCAGCCGAATGGTACAGCCATTTGATTATTGAAGATTTATCCCGCCTTTACTTGAGCAAGTCTCAATTGTCTACAATTTCTATGGCCTGTCAATCGCCACTAGCCATTTTACAACTAATCGACTCGGGCCTACCGAATCTTTTAACATCGGTCATTCTTGAATTTTGTCATCGTTCACTAAATAACGGTGACAAGAATGATGAAGCGAAAGCTGATTCTCCGGCAGTCGAAATGTCTGGTCTAACTGATTCAGACAAAGAAATTTTGACCTACTCGATGGTTAATATAAGAAAAGTGAGAGAAATTTTGGATTTCTTCTCCGAAACTTGTTCAGAAGGACATATGCGTGACTGGCTAGGATGCTTTGAAGGATCCATCTTCTGGGAACCGCTATTAGTATTATTGTGCAACAATAAACTCGCTCAGTCAAGTAAGTTTAATTAAATAATATTTTAATATTGCTATTTTTCTGTTTGCCGCATTATTGCTACATTAATGTGGCAAAATAATCCGGCACTTTTATATGCTTTATTTAATAAAAAAATCAGTTTGCCTCGTTTTGTTTTAGCCGCAAAATAAACTGCGTCGCACAGGAAAAAATAATTTACAAAAATCAATTTTTCTGCCTTATTTTTGCTACATTAATGTGGAAAAACAACCTACCTTTTTACCTATTTTGTCATGAAAAAATAATTTACTAAAAAAAATTCTGCTAGAATAGTGTGGCAAAATAATCTTCCTCCCTTTTTAACCTGGAATTCCGTGCTGCAGATTTTTCCCAGGAAAAACTCACAAAAAATAATTTACAAAATGCGTTGTTTTCTCGGTTATTTTGTTTGCCTCCTTTTTGCTACATTAATGCTAGAAAATAACCTGCCGCTCTCTCTTCTACCTTGCAATAGTATTTGGTCCTGGATATTTTTTTTACTTTAACTTCGATAAGTAAAGTATTGCCACATTTTTGCGACATTAATGTGGCAAAATAATCTGGCTCTTTTTAACCTGGAGTTGAGTTGCTATGCTTTTTTCAGGTGAAATTTATCAACAACATATTTTTCGGATTGACACATTTTTGCTACATTAATGTAGCAAAACAACCTTCCTGCTTCCTTTCGTTTTACCGTACAAATTTGGGTGATTAAACACTGTTTTTTTAATTTAAAATAATTGCTGCGGATTTTACCCAAGAAAAAATAATTTAATTTTTCTGTTTGCCTCAGTTTTGCTACAATAATGTGGCAAAATAACCTGCCGCTCCGCTGTGTGTACCCTGCCATTGTATTTGTTGCATTTATTAGTCCTGGAAAAAATAAACTTGTAAAAATAAAACTTTTTTTACCCACATTAATGTAGCAAAATAACCTTCCGTTCTTTTTAACTTAAAATCCTATGAAAAAATATTTTACAAAAAGTAACCTTCCACACCTCACCTCGCCTTCCACTCATTTTAATCGGATATGTACGCCGAAAAACTCGCAGGATTCAAGCACCTTAAACGCTGCAACTTTTAGAACGAAAAATATTTCACAAAACGAATTATTATTTTACTGTTTACAACATTTTTGCCACTTTAATGTCTTAAAATAAACCTTTTGATTAATCTTTTTGCAAATAAATATTAAAATTTCTATTTTCACAGATGCTTCAACGCCACAATCGTGTTTGGAGTTAGAAGAAAGTTTCATAAGGTTCTTGTCCAAAGTAACATCGTGTCATCCAAAGAATCAAGAAGTTTTCACAACGAGCTTGATTTCAGTAATTAGAAAATCAGACAACATGAACATTGTGGATAACAACAATAAAAAGTTGCATTCAAACATAAAATCTTGTATTTCCGGCTTCACGAGACGGCTGGTGCTGCAAATCCTTTTGGAGAGCGAAAAGATCATGATTGCAGTTCGCAGTGATTTGCCGTTACAAAGTAAAGATCAAAATCTGTACAACATCAGCAATCACCCGTCGAAGAGGCCAAACGCTAATTATTTGCTGTTCTACGTCAGTATAAATTCTAAATGCCAGGAGATTTTGGATCATTGTGCGAATGTTTACAACAATATTATACCAGCGATTCCCCCAGAATCACGAGCCCCGGACATTTTGTCATCGGCCAGTGCAGGAACTAGTGACAGTCGTAAGGAACTGCTAGAAATGGGATTGGGAATGGAGTTTTTGAGTGTTGCAGCTGGTGTAACTGCAAAGGATAAGCGTTTGAAAGAGGCTAAAAATCAAGCGACCACAATGAAATCTAAAGATTTATTGTCCATGTTTAGTAAGTTTAATACTGTTTTATGAAATAATTTAATTGCAATGATAACTTTTTCCAGAAATGAAAATTGATGACACAAAACTGAACACAACAGACGATGTTATTTTGACCCACACTGCGTGTCCAAACACGATAATTACAAGCGACACAACGGTTTCGCAAGTACTCGCCATGCTAAAAGCAGCCGGAATTTCCTTATCCACTCCTTGCATCAATCTAAATTTGGTTTGTTTTCTCGACATTTTCGCTTATCCGACAATATTTGATTTTTTCTCTAATTTTCATTGCAGAGCGAAGGAAAACATAAATATGAGGAGATTGGTTGCGAGTCGTCAATTATGAAAGCGGCTGATTTTATTCCGCTTCCGTCACCACTACAAATATTTTCGAGCCGTGGAGGCTTGTCTCTACTTGCCCACTACTTGCCAATTGTATACCCGGAGACGCCAAAGAATCCACAGCAAGCAAACGACAAAGATAAAAGTCCGCAACCTGGTGAATGGGTGAAAGTGGAACAAAATGAAGAGATTTATGAAGATTTGGATGATATTCTTGGAGAGTCCTCACCAAAAGCACAGACCATTTCATCTGTTCCACAACATTCGCTGGCCGCTTTCGGACTGTTTTTGAAACTGCCGGCCTATTCTGAAGTTTTGCTGAGAGACAAAGTTCGTGCTCAATGTCTGTTGCGGTTGATACTTGGAGTGACCGGAGATGGGGAAGGGAACGAGATTTATAGCTTAGCTTTATCATCCTCATTACCGACGTTGCCGTTCGAGGTGTTTAGACAACTATTAGACAGCTCGCCTCTCACAACAGACGATGGAGTTTTATTAAGACGGATGGTGATTGAGGTCGGGGCCATACATTTGGTGTTGAACTGTTTGAGTATTTTCACGCACCACAATTCACAGCAAAGTCAAAGTTCTACTGGTTCTACTTCCGAAAACGGAAGTGGCTCTCCAAACGGAATCAAACCCACTCTAGAAGAGCAGGTGATATCGGACGATAAAAGCCACATGTACTGGGCGAAAGGAACTGGTTTTGGAACTGGCTCTACGCAGCAATCATGGAACGTTGAACAGGCGTTGCTGCGACAGAAGAGTGAAGAGGATCATGTGACTGTTTTGCTTCAAGTCCTCTCGAGCTACATAAATCCAGGCGATAAAATACCATCCAATATGGACAGCGAAGAGTTGGGCTACCGTGAATGCAGTGAAACGTTGCCAGAGTTGCCGCCAATCTTTTTAGACTTATTGCAACATTCTTGCCTAATTCCAGCTCTAAGTTCTTATTTGAGAAACGATTCTGTTTTGGATATTACCAGACACATTCCACTATACAGGGCCATATTACAGCTTTTACGTGCTATTTCATTGTCATACCAGCTTGTGTCGCTTCTAATTACAAAGAATAATGAAGGGAAAGTTTCGATTGCCACACTTTTGGCCAATATGAAGGCCTGCGTTGACACATATGCCAGTCGATTGAAGTGAGTATTACAATAATTTTTTTCTTTCTTCAAAATCTTGAAATGGAAAATCTCTGAAGGCAAACTAATTATATACAGGGTCCAGGTGAATCCTCATATTTCTGAGAACTTTCTAGGTATTAGTGGACTACAGCTTATAGTGGATTCCACAATTTTAATGGTTATGCTAATGAGTTACCAGTTCATTGAGCCTACGTATGTTATATGAACTAAAATAAAACATTTAGTGGCTCCAATTTTAAAACAGACTCCTCCACATGGGCAGGACCTAAGGTCGAAATTTTTTTTTTTGCCCTACCCGTACATTAGGGTTTTTTAAGGCCATATCTTTTTTTTCTAAAAATTTCATTTGCCTAAAAAAAAAATTGACAAAAAATTACCAAAATCAGGTTAGATTTGAGATCTGCTACGAGCTGCAAAAGGTCCGATTTGTAAGGCATTTTGAAATGAAAATGAGAAACATAAAGCCCGATTGATTCGGGTTAACTATAACTCGCTTAAATTATGACTAATATTGTACACAATTCATTTTCTACTAGTTTGAGTACATTTAAATTCATTTTCCTATTGATAGAGCTTACTGAGAGGCAGTTCATTTGATTTATTTCTTGACCTAGAATGTAAATACTACCGGTACTACTCAAATACTACACTTTTTCTTTATTTTCTTCCCATAGATTTACCCAAATTTTGGTGCATGAAAAATGAGAAAAATATTTAAAAACAATTAAAACCTAAAAACCGAGTTTGAAGTGATTTTTAAATATTTGCAAATGCAAATACTTACTTCTCGTACTACTCAAATACTACTCGTACTATTGAAATACTAACTGTGCTACTCAATACTATAGACGAATAAATACTAAGATACCAGAAACATGGTTTCGGTGTTGTTCATCTCATATAATCTGGGAAGGCATACCAACATTGAAAAAAAAAATACCTGCAACAACGCAACTACAATGAAAATAATGTATTGAAACAGTACTAGGTGGCGCGTATCTTCAATAGGATTACATGTAAACCAAGACACAAACTAAACACAAAAATTCAGACACAAACCAAAACACTTCAACATTATAGCAGTTTACAGAAGAACATGCTTTTGAAATGAACCACAACCAGCACAACGACATGTAAACAACATACAACATACGACATATAACAACTTCAATGCACCCAACTATGCATCTGAACATCAAAGTATTTATTCGTCTATGCTCAATAGAAACTACTCGTACTACTCAAATATTACTCGTACTACTTAATACTACTTGTACTCATGTTCATGGTAATCGATCTTCCCGCAGTTCTGGACTGCACACCTGGTTACTACCCAAATTTTACAAGATTCTGAGCCCGTAAAATGCTTGTCTAGGGTCATTTTTCAGAGTCAGCCCTTTCTATAGCTAAAAGTAGCTTGACAGCGCCAGGACTAATGACAGAAAAGGAAAAGGATTGTGAGTTGTTTTATAAAGATGGCTCCCTTCTTCATTAAAGATAGCTTTTGTCGGAAAGCTCCTCCTAGCTACACTGTCTTACTATTAGCACAGTCAAGAGTTCCATCTCTAAATTGACGAAGGTTTCACGCTATGGATGCATCTAGACGACACTAGCGATTAAATTATATTCACGAATATCCTAACCAGGTACCAAACGCTCGTGTCAGGTCGCGTGTCTGGCTAACTTACACACTTCTGAACTCGATATGGTCGTTTCGGTGATGTCTTGAATTGCCCAATATTTCACCCCACACTTTATAAAAATGAAAAATAACCTACTCAGGCACTCCGTCTCAATTCACATACATTCAGCCTATATCAAGTAATCAGACATAGGCTCCGTTCAACAGGTGAAGAAGTTACTTAATACTACTTGTAATACTCACATAACACTGTCATTTTTATCTTTATTTTTCACTTTTTATGTGGATTTACCCGAGGATTTACCCCTATTGGGGTTCTAACGTATAAAATTGCCAGTGCCAGTGCCGCGCAGGCATAAAGAATAGTAAACTGGCCGCACTCTCGCTCGGTTTACTCGCCAGCTCCTCGTTATTTTCGGCCTTTCGAGTTCATAAATTGGTCCTGGAAAAGCTTCCAAGGACGACAAACGAAGTCGAAAGTAGTCATAAAAAATGGACAAATCTTGTGGGCACACACCTTAATTCGGTCGAGAAGTCATTGGGTCGAAACCCGTCTGATAGAATTTATTAGAAAAAAGGGAAACTTCTTGAGAAATTATTCAAATTTGTTAGAAATTGTTAGAAAAGGGAAGTTTTTTGGGGAATTATTTAAATCCGATTCCGACCGACCATGACATTCGGCCGAAAGACCATGGCATTCGACCAATCGACCTTCGACTGGACGATGGTTGAGTCTAGACTATATCGATGGAGTGGCCATAAACCTTCCAGAGAAATACAGTAAAAAATAAATAGAGAAGTTAATAAACAGGAATTTATAACCAAATAATAAGCTAAAAATTCACATTTTGAGTTTATCCGCCTTTTGAATTTCTGCCTTTCGACTTTTTCCGCCTTTCAACCTTTCTGCCTTTTGATTTTCGGCTTTTTGATTTTTCGGCCTTCCGAGTTCCGCCTTTAGACCTCGGCCCACTCAAACACTACTCGTACTAATCGGTAATATTCGAACACTGTCCAGTACTACTGCAAGTGAACTACCCTTTGGGGCCCCATGAATATTAAAAAATCACCTAATTTCCGGAAATTAGTTAGCTTTTTTTGTACACGTACATTTCGGTGAAAAATTCGGTAAAAGGAGCTTTGATCTTTTTCATAAGATTAACTGCTCGTGTTTTGTAAACTGAAACTTGTCGACTGTAAGTTTACCACAAATTCTCAATTCGTCGAAACGTAAACCCTTCCATGATCCACAAGTTAATCCTATGAAAATTTTCTTTTTATCAAAAAGGGTAAATAAGAAATCAAATCTCAAAGGACAAACCCAAAAAATCACAGTCAGTCTAGATGATGGGGACGATGAAGGACTGGCGCTTTTGATTCCGGACATACAAGAGACATCGTTTTTGGTACAAAGTGCAACAAATATTGATCAAATTATGCAAAATGAAGAGGAGAAATGTGCGTTGGAGAGATGCGTCTTACAGTCTGTTGAGGACAAGTATTTGGAAATTATGAAGGCTCTACAATTTGGTAAAAAAAAAACACAAAAAATCCATTGTAGTGCTTTTTTCACATTTTTAATTCTATTTCAGATACATTCGAGATGATTGCTGAAACAGAGAATGGCTATCGCTTCACCATTTCGCATCACTTTGAAACAAATGTACGGATGGCCGGGGAACGTGGTCATCCGGGACGCGTTAAACGTCTTGCTCAAGAGACTGTAACATTGTCGACTAGTTTACCACTATCGTACAGTAGTTCGGTGTTTGTGCGCTGTGATACAGATAGACTGGATATTATGAAAGTATTGATAACAGGACCTGCTGACACGCCATACGCAAACGGATGCTTTGAATTCGATGTCTATTTCCCACCAGACTATCCAAATTCACCAATGATGATCAATTTGGAGACTACAGGACGCAACACTGTGAGATTTAATCCAAATCTATATAATGATGGCAAGGTCTGTTTATCTGTACTGAATACATGGCATGGACGACCAGAAGAGAAGTGGAATGCTCACACGTCCAGTTTCTTACAAGTAATCTATTTATAAAATAAACACTTGAAGAAATAATAAAAAAATTCTTTTTGCAGGTTCTAGTCTCCATACAAAGTTTAATTTTAGTGCCGGAACCTTATTTTAATGAGCCAGGTTTTGAAAGAAGTCGTGGAACACCGAGTGGAACGCACAGCTCACGAGAGTACAATAGCAATATTTACCAAGCTTGTGTGCGTTATGCTATGCTAGAACAGCTAAAGAATCCTTGTCCTTGCTTCAAGGATGAAAGTTTTTCTCATTCACATTCACATTCTTCTTCTACTGATTAATTGGTTAATAAATTTATTTGCAGGTAATTTACACGCATTTCTGGTTGAAGAGGAACGAAATTTGTGCACAAATAGAAGACTGGATAGCAGAGTTGAAAAAGCCGTTGCAAAATGAAAGGACTGGTAGGACAATTTCATTCAATTCGATGGTCTTGAGTCGTCAGTACAGACAATTGCGAGACGAGTTGATGAAATTGCCGGCACCGTCTGGTCTAGACGAGGCAAATTACCCTTTCACAGCTCTAAACTCTGCTAGTTGCGGAGCAGCAGCAGCATCAACAACAACTGTTCAACAATCAACAATATCAGCACCACAATTCGGGAGCACAGTATCAATTCCAAAATTGTCGGAGTGGGCCGTAGAGATTGAAGTTCCAGAGTCTGACGAGGAAGTTTCGAGTTTGCCACCAAGTAACGCTATCAGTAACAACTCTTCAACATCCACATCCACTTCAATGAATTCGGAAACACTTCACAACATTTATGAAACAGTGAAAGAGTTATTGGAAGATGAGGAATGAATAATGAAAGGAAAAAAAAATGTAAACACTTAATTTTTATGTTGTGAAGTTCAATTTAATAACAAAAACACACTATATCTAAATGTAATATGGAAAATTGATCTAAAATATATACATAAATATAGTAACTATAAATTATTAAAAAATTAATTTTACTTTTGAAGTCCTTGGTAAAATCTCTTGGTTAGATCTGAACTCTATTGGGAAATTGAATGGAAAGTAATTACTAAATAAAAATTATAATACAATTCTTAGATGAGATGAGAAGGAATGGGCAGCAGAATTATCCCCGAAGTGTTCTCCCATCTTTGGAACGAACAAAACCCAATTGTGCCCATAGGGGAAGATTCTAAAATAACTCCCCCAGAAATTTCCGATTTTTCTAATTATTTCTAACAAAATTGAATAATTTCCCAAAAAGTCCCTTTCTTCTATATTTTTTTTTTCAAAAAGTCTATCGGTCGAAAGCCATGGTCCGTCGGATTTAAATAATTCCCAAGAAATTTCCCTTTTTTCTAACTGTTTCTAACAAACTTGAACAATTTCCCAAGAAT
This sequence comes from Mochlonyx cinctipes, assembly GCA_001014845.1. Taxonomy (NCBI): domain Eukaryota; kingdom Metazoa; phylum Arthropoda; class Insecta; order Diptera; family Chaoboridae; genus Mochlonyx; species Mochlonyx cinctipes. The sequence goes on from JXPH01028216.1 coordinate 24,877, forward strand.
TTTCCCTTTTTTTCTAATAAATTCTATCAAACAGTCGATCGATCGAAAGCCGTCCGCGGATTCAAATAATTCTCCAAGAATTTTCCCATTTTTCTAACTATTTCTAACAAATTTTAATAATTTCCCAAGAAGTTTTCCTTTTTTCTACAAAATTCTATCAAACAGTCGATCGATCGAAAGCCGTCCGCGGTTTTAAATAATTCTCCAAGAATTTTCCCATTTTTCTAACTATTTCTAACAAATTTTAATAATTTCCCAAGAAGTTTTCCTTTTTTCTACAAAATTCTATCAAACAGTCGATCGATCGAAAGCCGTCCGCGGTTTTAAATAATTCTCCAAGAATTTTCCCATTTTTCTAACTATTTCTAACAAATTTTAATAATTTCNGGCAGCCTTTACACCAAAAGTCGTTCGTTCGATCGGTCAAAGGCCTTCTGGAGACCGGTCGAATGTCAGGATTGATCGGTCGAATGCCATGGTTGATCGGTCCAATACCATGGACGGTTGGCAGGGCCGTGCATTCGGTTGGATTTAAATAATTTACCAAGAATTTTCCCATTTTAGCTTTTCATCACTATTTCTAGATGAAAAGGTATATAAATTCCTCGGAGAAATAAAAAAAATAGAATTCTTCCTGTCCTCACAAAAGTTGCTCAAAATGGTCTGAAACGCGTAAATCCGAAAAAAAATTTCTGTGTCTGTGTGTGTGTTTACACGATAACTCGCGTAAATCTCAACCGATTTTGATGAAATTTGGTATGGATGCGTTTTTCATCAAACGACAGGTCAAGTTCGTAGATGGGCCACATCGGACCACGGGATCGGGGGGCTCCCATACGAAATTTCCAGACTTTTTAAGAAATCTCGAGTTCTAATGATCGGATTGAGCTCAAATTTGGAATATAAGCTT
>JXPH01028218.1:6507-18225 GCA_001014845.1 Mochlonyx cinctipes
CTCCTTTGAGAAAGAGAAAGATAGAAAAACTATCTCACCTTTGGATTGATATTTAATCTAATGAGAATTTTATGTCTGCCTTTTTTCAAGAGCTGCAATAACGTAGATAGTATGAGAACTGTCAATCGCTAGCCTTCTACAGAATTATATTTCTATGGTGAATACGCTCTGTTGAGTGCGCTGGAAAGTGCTGGAGCTCAATTGCTCCTCCAATTAATGCTCGTCAATTAATGTCAATAATGAAAAAATCGATGAGATCGGCAGAAGGAAAAATATTCCTGTTTCTTTGGAAATAACTTATGAGCCAAGTATGCGAATATTTTTCAAATGAGCCAAACATGGTCTCAATTTTTTTTTCGCATTTCTCCGAATAAACTCCCCAATTTTATTATGATTTCTGAAACTATAATAAAAATAAACTCATTTGGTGCAAATGAGCCATTTATGCGAATATGGGCAGTCTATTACTGTGTCAAAAAATATTCAAAATATATTCTTGGCCTAGTACAATTTTTCTTAAATCGCCTAAACTTATGTTTTTGAACATCATATTAAAAACCTACCCTTAGTAAGTATTATACAATTTTCGTTGCAAGATGTTGTACTAGATTATTATAAATATGAGGAACCCAATATTAACCCCCAAATGAAAAACTCCGAATTCTACATATTTCTTTAATTTCTGATTAATAGGATTATCTGGGGGTTCAAGTTTGATTATATTAATGAACATTTGAAATTTTTTGAAAATGCCCATGAGTGTGTTAATGGTATGTGTGACTTTTGCGTCATTGACAAAATTGATTAAATTACAAACATTAAGCAAAAATATGTATATTTTTGATATTCTATTGAAATGAATTTAATTGGATTGGGAAAGAAAATGATCTTGGAACACGCTCATTAAAAAATAATGTGCAAAATCCGATTTTAAGTATTCATTAATTACTAAAAAAACATCAAAAAATTAACAGTGTGTAAAAAATACACTGTTAAAAAGATAATGGTTTCATGAATTGATGAAATTATGACAACAGATAAGAAAGGAGTAACAATAATAATTGACTTTGGTGCATATGGATGTTATATGTATTTAAATATCTAACCCTATAATAAACTAACCAAAAAATATACTTAAATCCTTGTGTTATTGTGTCATGTAAAAGAAAATATTTTTCTTATATACAGCATGCCAATTGTTATTTTTGTCCCAGTATTTATACATTTATTTTAGTTAAGAGTGTGGTAGTTAAAAAACTCAGCAAAAAATTGACGATTTTCCAACAACTAATAAAATTTTCATATCTAGATAAGTAATAAAAATGAAAATATAATTCGAATTAAACTAAAAAAACCTATAATTAAGTTACGATTCTCCTGCGAGTAATGAACAAATTTGTAAAAAATAATTTCGTATAAACTGAAAATAAAAATAATATTGAAATAATATAGGTAAATACAGTACCTGACTTTCGACAAGCATTGCCATGTCCATAAACATATCGTGTAACTCCCTAATTGAATTTTCCAATTTTATAATATCCGCATGTCTAGCTTCGATATCGGCAAGTGTTTGTTTTGCTTGTTGTGTTTCCATTATTATCTGGGAATATCGGAAGAATAGATAAAATATTTTCCAAGCACTCAATTTAAAATAAGTTGCTCACCCCTTGCGTAAATACAGCTGAATTACCTTGCTCCAACATCTCCTCCAGTTCGTCATTTGTTGTCGTTCTACCCGCTAAAATTTTTTTTAAGTAAAATTTTAGAAAAACAAATCAGGCTAAAATAAGTTTAAATATTAATTCAGTTGTCTTTTAGCAATTACACAAACATTTTTACTTCCTAAAAAGTCGATTACTACCTAATAATATATTTATACCAGGTGGGTAGGGGAGATATTTCATAATTAGATTTTTTTCTTGTTTTTATGTAAAAGCTAAAAGAGGGGTTCTTCGTGCTTTGGGTATAATACTAAGTTAGAATAACTGGTTTCAATATTTGGATGAGTTAAAATTAAATTAAAATCTTAGAAAATTCGGAAACCGTCGAAATTTTCTTTTTAATTTTATCAATTTTTCAAATGTGTTTTTGCAAATTTTCACAGTTTTTTTTCCAAATAATTAAATTTTATGTCATTTTGAGGTTGTCTAGTATTTGGAACAGCTTCCTCATAGCTATTGGGTGTGTGTCACTCACTTGTAATGGCCTCATAAAATGCTTATTTGTGGACCGATTTTCATTAACAATACCTCAAAACAAAGCTTGGAGTGCCCTCTTTTGATTTAGGGTATAGTAATTGAATTACGTTTCCCCCTCCTCCTCCTTAATAATTGATTTAGAAATATAGAAGTGAGTTCCCCAAATGTATCTCTGGGTTTTACATGCTTTTTAGTCGGTTTCAACATCTTGGCTAAGTTTATGCATTAGAGCCAATACAACCCTGAAGAGATTGGGGCTAATTTTTACGTAGGTCGTACAGTGGCCCTCTATCTAGGTTCATAGGGACCATGATCCAGCAAGAAAAAGATTGTTACCGTGTATCAAATGAAAGGAAATTTCATGCAGAATAACGATCTGAAATTAATTTTTACGATACTTCATTATTTTGGCAATTGATTGGTCGTCCTTGGATTGGCCATAAGGCTCCTATGTGGAACGGTTTTATTATTTCAAGTGATTTTATCGTTCAAGATGTTAAATGAAAGGGAATTTTCTATAGAATAAGGATCTGATATTAATTTTTATGATGCTTCATTATTTGGGCCATGGTCATTTTAACTGGTTGCATACATCGATCGCACCAAAATAATCGGCTGGAGCCAGCTGGAAGTTTATTTGAATATTTTTGAAGTTAAGAGTAAGAGTCAGTTGTAGAATTGAACTCAACTATGGCGGCAAAGATATAAAAAAAATTCACTTTGGCGATCACGGAGTACTTATTTTGAGCCATCTGAAATTGAACCATCAGGTGCGACTTCGGGGTTTGACTTCATATGAACCCCAAAATGAAAAATCCCGAATCATTTAAATTTTAAATCTTATTTTTTCCTTGGTTAAGAGAGAAAAAAACTTGCTGGGGGTCACCTAGTTTAATTTTTAGCAACCTAGGATTTCTAAATACTGATTATAAAAACGCAAATCGAATTATAGTAGACCTGTAGTAGGTTCTTGGCATTATTGGTCATTAAAATAGACAACAAGAGATCCGAGGCCTTTCCAAAAGAACGAACAAATATAAATTCATAGTGTATGGCCAGTCAGCAAATACGTCAACATCTGCCCAAAAACTGATATGCATTGCCCATCTCATAGATCAAAGTTGAGGTCAACATTTGACCAACAACTGTTCACCTTGTGGAATAATTTTGATCAAATGTACGGTTTTGGCCTGATGTACGTTTTGGCTCAAAGTGTTGGCCGAGTGATGGCCTGATGTGTCTCAGATTCCGTAGTTGATAATTTTAAAAACCCAGAAAAGAAGTTTCAACATAAATGCACCTGCGAAGTCTATAAATTTTACATCAATTATAGAACATTTACTTTTGCAACCACGAAATACAATTCTCTGCAAAGAAAATGGTACAATTTTTAGCAGGGTAAGATATATGATGAGCAAAAGATAAATTTAGGCAATTTTTTAGAAATTGCACTACACCTAAAATATATTATATATGATATGAGGAAAGGAATTCTCAAATACATATAAAAGTAAATTTTAATTTTTCAGTTGATGGTTTATAGATTAAAATGGGTCTTCTAGTTTGAAATATAGTTCTAGATAACAGCAATATAGTTCATACATTATGTAAGCAAAAATCCCCTAGAGGCTCCGCATGGGATAGATGTTTTCTTAATACGCGAATCTTCACATCTAAGGTCACACGAATGCGAATTTTCAACCATTTTATATCTTTAACTTTAGCATTATCAATTTATTTTTATAACACTATACACGATTGCCGAAAAAGCCTCACAACCCCTAGATCGATAGAAACTCTCCAAAAGAAATAGGTTGTTTTGAATCGCGTAGGTTCTAAAATTATAGCTATTTCAATTTTTGCAAAATTGTACTGTTAATACACTATCCATCTACTATCATATTTTTATGCACAGTATGTGGGTAGTATCATTTGAAACCCCCTCATACCACAAGAGAAATTGGAGTCGCTAGATTTTGCTGACGATAAATGTGAGCGAGCACATAAGCTAGTGTATATGCAAAATAAAGTGAACGACCTAGAACGGGAGTCTGCTAAAGTTGGGATGAAAATCAAAGTTAGCAAGACGAAAGATTAAAGAAATGCGCATAAATGTCGACTCCAATTTTCCTCTAATGCTCGCCAACAACCCTATAGAGCGATTAATGCAATTCCAGTATCTGGGGAGTATTGAGATGTTGAAACCAGGATTAAAAAAGGACATGATGCATTCATTGTCCTTAATCGTATATGGCGCTCTTCAATCTATAGCACCAGAACTTAAATCAACATATTTAGACTATGCGTACTGTCTGTACTGTTATATGGTTCTGAGACCTGGCTCACTACAGAGGACATAAAATAAAAAATACAAGTCTTTGTCAACCGCATTACCAATGAGGAATTGTGGAAAGAACTGAACAGAAGGACATCAATCTTGAGATACGTAGAAGAAAATGTGGTTGGATTGGAAACACTCACAGGAAAAGTCCCAAAGTTTGTCACCAAGCACTAGTGTACAACCTACAAGGAGGAGAAGACGACCGAAAAACACCTGGCGTCGCTCAACGCTGGCGGAAGCTAATGCTTGGGCAGTTTAAAGTGGCAGCTCTTCGTTTAACAATATATGGGACTTAAAGCAAATGGCACTCCGAGGTACGCGAGATGACGACTTTTTATTAATGGCCTATGCTTTTAGAGGCAGTTCAGCATCACCGTTGGATAAGGCGAAAAGTAAGTAAGTATGTGGGTAGTATTCGGGTTTTTTTCAAGCTAACATTATGCGTAAAAGTAGGCTTTTATAGTTTTTGTGCAAAATAATTATAAACAGAGCTGGAATTTGGAGTTGCATTGCTCTGCCATCTGCTACCTAGAGCCCTTTAATTAAATTTGAAGAAATTATCTTTAAAGACGGTTGAGCAATTAAACTTCAAAATTTGTAGCATCTGGGCCATTTTTCATCACTGATTATAAAAATTTAAATTGCTTTATCTAACGAATAACCACAAGACTTCTTTATCTTTCCAGTCGAATGGATTTTCTACGTCCCTGTAAAAAATAGTCCTGAGATGTTGTCCGGTATATTAGTTTAAATTTTCATTTATTTTTTAACCCTTACTTATAAGAAAGGTGAGCTATTTTGAAATTCTAAATTAGATTAAGTACATGTAAGAAAATACTCACTAATTTCCAATTGTCGTTGTATTCTCCCTTTGCATCTTTCTCTGTAATCAGTCTGAGTCCGATTATATTCTGTCATAACTTCAACGAACTTCCTCGATAACGTTGAATGCTGTGTTTTGCGTATCCTTAAATCTGCACTAGATTTATTTGCCTGCTCTTCTTGTTCGATGTTTTGTTCAATACTCTAAAAATTCAGGTTTATATCAATTTAAAAAAAATCTCTTTTTAAAAATAATTTTAGAAAAATATACCTTAAGTTTTCCTCTAACTTTATTGGCAGTTTTTTTAATATCGGCCATCAGGTCTTCGAGTTCTTGTTTTGTTTCTAAAATTAAATTATAAAAATATTATGATACTATTAAATTGTAATTAAAAAAAAAACAATCTCCTTACTCTCATCTGACTGTGGAGCCGACAATATGGCACTGTGTTTTTTCTTCACTTCTTCTACATTGGCTTGAATTTTATCTATCATCTCCCGTATCTCCTCAACTTCATTGAAGAAATCATCCATAAAGCCGTCCCGACCCTCAACATTAACGGCCACATCCTCCACGGCATCTTCGTCGTCACTTTGGGCCTAAACAAACAAAATGTTATTAAAATAAATTATTTATACAGAAAAAACGGAAATATTGTTATCAAACTGCTGCAGGGTACATTTTTGTCGTACGTATATATAAAAGTTGAAGAAAAAATGCTTTTCTTGGCTTCATGGTAGACGAGAAATATAAAATAAATATTTTATTAATTATACAGAACGATTTTAATTAAACAAACATACACAATATGTACCAATCTTGTTGGATATAGTCCAGGATTTAGATTTAACAGGATATGATTTATGTTATACTGGACAGAACCAGAGTTTTTCGAAAAAGCATGGCCAAAAATGTCTTGGACAGTCTATGCTCAATTTCAATTAGTTAAATTGTATAGAAACTATTCTCTCAAGCATAATATTGATTTATACAACATACTTTGAATCTTTTAATGGGTCAATAAAAATAAACTGTTTCTGTTGCACAAGAACTACCTACGGAGGAAAATTTTTGTTGCACTATGCCAACATACTGCTGTCTACGTAAATAAAGTATGGCATGTCCATATAGTGTGGGAAAAAATAAAAACCTCAGGAAATTAATGGGCTTCAATTACACCCCATGTCACTTTCTCAACAAGTTCGAATAAAAATGGCGTCTGCGTCTGGCTTTTGTAAAAAAAAATTTCTTTGGAGCGTCCATAAATGTATAGCTAATATATCAAAAACACCCTGGTGAGGCGGCGGAACGGAATTGAAACAAAAAAAATACAGTATAAGATAAATTATCTACACGAGATATAAAATTTGCATGACTTTTTTATTTATTGCCAAAAGTCGTGCGAAATTCGCCAAACACCCGCATAGATAAGGCTCAGGAGATACGCGGGTGAAGGTGGGGTGGGACCGGAAAAAGAATGTATTACAGCAATCAATAATCCTGACACTTACACAAGTCAATATAAATTTGGTGTGTTCTGAGTTTGAGCATCGAAAATTGTCTAAATTACTCAGTTTGGAGGAACGTTAAATAATCAATCATGAATGATAAAGCATTGATTTGAAGAAGAAATGGGATGAATGGATTAAAAAGATGGATGGGCGGTAAGAAAAACTCACTAGCTAAACTAGCACGTAGGCCTCTAGTTGGGCCCTTTGTATTCAAGCCACTAAAGGGAAGGAACTAGGAAATGAAAGGGTGTAGGATAATTATGACTTTTGAAAAGAGCCAACATTAGGGAGGTTTACAAATGCTAATGAATTTACAGAAACTAATATTTAACCGTGAATAAACACCTAGAATTTAACGGTACTTAATGGAAAAGATCGGACAGTTGCACATATTGTATGGAATATGATGATTCAGCATCTTGGCAGCAGAATTAATCGAGTCTGCTAGCTCCATTTTATGCAAGTGGTCGTTCAACTTGCAGTTTTCATCAAGATTATAAAACAACCGACCTCTGTCATTCATTAGGATTTTTAAAACGGAGGCAGAAGGCTGTTTGATAAACAGTTTGGTGTTTTGTCAGCTTTTGAATGACTGCCAGTATTTTGAATGTTCTTCAAGAGACCATTCCATTCTTCGATTTTTGAGAGGAACTACTTTTTGGAATAGGGTTATTGGTAACGTAGAAGAGAGCCAACTCTTGCCAGGGTGTCAGCTCTTTTATTACTTTCAATATCAGAGTGCCCGGCAGATCCCGGCGCCACTACTTGCATACCACCACGGCTTGGGTGGCAAATCACTATCTTATTGAGTAAAAAGTGCCAGTTTAACTTCAGAATATGATAGATATGATTGAAAACAACAAACGGCCTCACATTCAATCCTTGTTTCTGAACAAAAAGATGGTTAAATTTTGTGCAAGCCGTGAGCGATTGCATGGATGGATGATTGCATTGCATAAATCACACTCAAAAACGGTGTCTTACTCAAAACTTGACTAACTTTTTGGTCAAATGTATTTATCTAATCATATCTACCATATTCTGACACTATTTTCTCAATAAGATAGTAATTTACCACCCAAACCATCTATAAGTCGTAGGGGTGCAACCGGGGTCTGATGCCCGGGCATCCACAAGACGTACTTAAACTTTTTCTACAATTGAAGAGTTTTTCTAGAGATGTTTTACAATCCATAATTAGCACCAAGTCTACCATGCCTTTAGAACGGTCTGACTATCCGAACTGATAAAAAACTGCAAATCAGATTGATAGGTTTGCAGTGGAGTTTGATTGATGTCATACTGCAAAACTGCATGTTTTTCACGTTTCGAAAGTTATGCAAAATAATCATGGACATACGAAAGAAAAGACGAGCTATGGCTGTCACTTTTCATACAATTCAATGATATAAACAACAAAGATTTCATTTTGTTCGATTCACAAGAGGCCATAGGCCTTAATTAAGTTAATTCATTTATTGGCTAACAGATAAATCTAAGGAATAGATTCAAAAGTTTTGAAAAAATATTCATAATAGGCAGGAAGAACGTGTTGAGATAAGAAATACGTTAAATTAGAGAATATTTTAAAAATACGAATGGCAGTTGCAGAAAAACTAATAGTATTATGTCTCCAGAAGGACATAAAAACATTTTCACGTTAAAAGTATGTCACAATTCAGACTTAGGGTACAAGCGGTACAAGTCAGTCAGAGTGTTATAAACATTGAATTTTAAAAATAGAACGCTAGAACTTGACAGTTCGTTTTCATACTTTCTGCTGTCTTCGCTCTGTAGCTGTCGAAAATATAACTGAGTGAGTGTTTTTATATAATTTATTCATATTCCAATTGGAAATCATNAGAAATCATTAAAAACCGGAGGAGAATTTCGGGAAGAATGAAATAATTAAACGTCACATGAAGTGANGGAAATCATTAAAAGCCGGAGGAGAATTTCGGGGAGAATGAAATAATTAAACGTCACATGAAGTGAGGGGGGAGAAACTTGGGGGTATATTGATTGTCAATCTTACTCAGTATAATTTTCGACGCCTACAATTAGGAAACTATCTTTATAACCTCACTTATATATCTTTTTATAGAAGCCTGTAGCTATAACATATAATAACACAGACATTAAGTTAGAACTTTAAATTTAAAAAAATCAAGCATTTTTAAGAACTTATCAAACTTGTTAAAAGTTCCGCAATCAGCTCCAAAGTCGTCAATTCGTCTTTCACTGTCTCGGGTTAGGAATGCCATATACGGGATGTTAAGATATGTTTTGAACTCTTTCGGTTCTCCAGCCTCAAAATAATTATTCAAAATTCTGATCTACGGTGGAACATTTTTATTTTTTGGTGTAGAAAAATACACAAACAACAAATTTGATTTTGGCGTTAAGTTTTACCGCCCTATTGTAAGAGTTCGCTAGTACATCACATGGCGCCACTATTTCATCTAATACCCTACATTTATTCTTTTTCGTAAACCACGAAAAATAAAACTAAAAGTCAAAAGAATTTCTTCGCTAAATTGGCTTTTGATCTGTTCAAAAAAGAAGAAGGACAATATGGTCGTGAAAAACAATTTTTTTATCTCTACAGGAAATTTCTGGTGGCTGTAATGCGAAATTTTATTGATGGCAAATGTCTTTCCGAGAGACTCCATTCGAATCAAGTGTGTGTATTAGAAGCAGAAAATGTTCTCTTTTATTTATTATTTTCTTATAATATGCTGCCACGGAGCAAAAGCAAAAATGAAAATGAAAATGAGAATGTGGAAATGTGGAAGCGAGACAATGATGATTGTTAGTTTGATAAAATTACAAAACACAAAATGAAAATCAATGATGAGACATTTCAATTCTTCCATTTCTCTATGAAAATCTTTCTCATGCGGCATAAATATTTTTTGAAAATTCTGCTCCATTGTACAATTCTAATTTTTTTTTACTTTTCTCAGAAAATTTGATGTGATTTTTTCCGCCCAATTTTTTTAGTATCAAAAATGCATTATAAACTGATAAACTGATAAAAAAACGTAGGAAACCACAAAGTGGATTATATAGCTTTTCTTTCATATTTATTGTAAATTTTTATTCATATTTATTGTAATTTTAATAACAGGAACTGGATTTAGACTTGACAAAGATCATATGTGCAAATTTTGAAGAGGATCGGAAAAGTATTTACATAGTTGTCCAAGAATGTCTGGTAATTGGAAGCACCCGGAATGGATAATATTATCACAAATTTAGCATAGGAACTGTTCTTGGGCACTTGTCATAAGCTTATATTCCAAATTTGAGCTCATTCCGATCACTAAAACTAAAGAATTCTGGAAGTTCCTGGTACACAGGAGCGGTTGAGAATTACGTGAGTTATCTAGGCCACAGACAGACATAGACATGTTTTTCTTCGCATTTCAGACCATTTGGAGAAATTTTCCCGAGGAACCAAAATTATTATTTTTACTGAATACATAAGCTTTACATTTCGATCTATAGATATGATGTAAGAAAAGCTAAAATGGGATGAAGCCAAATGTTTCCTTGGCTCCTATTTCGTAGAATAAAATAAAAAAGCGTTTTCTCAGAAAACGTGATGTGATTTTTTCCGCCCAAGTTTCTGTTTAACTAATTTTTAACATGCTTATCACCCTTAAAGCTGAAAAAAAAATTAATGCAACACAACTTCCCATTTTTACTCCTTCTTCTCGCCCACGTGCAGGACTAAATTTGATTGTACTTGATTTTTATGGGAGCAAGCTACAGTGCATACATTTTCTACCAGAAAAAACCAAGCCCCACCTTTAATACTTAATACTGTATGGAAGTCACTTGCAGAACTTCTGCAACGATATAATATCAATATCACTATCAATCGAGGCCAAATTTGGGGATATTTTAGGCAAAAAAGACTTTGAATAAAATAAGAACAACGTTACTGTAGAGGATTACAAATAATGAGAATTTACAATTTTACAATATGGTTCGGAATCGACTATAAGCTCCTAGGTTCACTAATACCTAGAATGTTCTCTGAAAAATAAGGACTCGCCTAATCTACTATAGTAGGTAGTAGGTCTTATTATTGTTATATTATCAACTTTATGTTTAACCCTCTGTCTTTCCGAGGCATACAAACACAATAAGTGTTTCGATTGTTCCAAAATAAAGGCCAATTTTTTATCTGTCTTTTAATCATCATCCATAATACCGTAATACGTAATAAGAAAAATCCTTTTTTTCTCCTTCCCTGCTTAAAGGCCCTAAGAACTAGCCATAACTGGGCCGAAAATCAATTTTTTTTAATTTTTGAAGAAAGAACAGCCCAACTAAATCTGGATTGTAGTGGACTGCTATCTTTCAACAAACCAATCCACAGTTCTGGCCGTGTGACCAAGTAGCATATATCAGGCTTAAACCTCTATAGCTTTTTTTGTTACAGTGAGAGCTATGCTGTGTCATACCCTACTGGTCATACATGAAACGTGAGGTCCCATAGAGCTCATTGTGCCGTGGTTGCTGCACAGAACTATGCAAACTTTCACGCTTCCATTCTGACCACAGAGAGTCTGTGAAGGGCATGAAGAAGTGTTCTATAACAAAAAATTTCAAAAATAGAATGTTGATACTCCTTCCGCATGGCCACCAAGATATGAAACATAAACGCATCACTCCAAAGTATCGAAAAGCACGTAAAAATTCTTCTTCTTCTTCGGCGAAAATTTTAAAGGGGTATGGCCTGATTGTATTTGAAAAGCACGTAAAAAATACGATGAGATTTAACCTATGACTGGGTAGCGTATAAAATCATATCCCTGATACGCAAGAGTT
>JXPH01028244.1:0-11345 GCA_001014845.1 Mochlonyx cinctipes
CCCACAAGGAACCATAGGCCTTAAGTAAATATAGATTCTATAGTTCCTTTGGGCTTGAGTAACAAAAAAATAAAGGCAGTACATTCAAAGTACATTTTGTTTAGAACTATTTGGTATCATACAATTTTTGAAAATATGAAGTCAGGGTGCCAATAGCATATACCACCAGCGCCAATTGGTGTACTTCCCCAAGGGGGCAAATGACTTTTTGTTATTCAAGGCAGTGCATTCAAAGCTCATTTTGTTTACAACTATTTGGCATATTAATTTGGAATACCAGTGGCCTATGCTTCCAGTGCCAATTGGTATAATAACTCCTCAAGGGGGCAAGTACCTTTTTTCAAGGCAGTACTTAAAGTACATTTTGAGTTATTCAATTTAGGAAAGTTTGGGTACCAGGGCCCAAAATTAGGGTGCCAGGGTCATTGACGTAAAGATCTCCTATTACAGCAGAGGATTTTGTGCGTATACTGAGATTTCAACGTAATATTATGTCGTAGTAACGTAATTTTGTAACGTAACGTAACGTAACGTAATTTTGTAACGTAATTTTGTTACGTTGACANGTTTGGTATGTTGTACAAACTTATGTAAAACATTTAGGGTGGTATACAAACCAGCGCTATAACTATCTTTAGCAAAGATTTTTAGAAATTTCTACACACAACCTCGTTATAATGCGTTTTTGAGAATCGCTGTTAAATTTAGCATCTCGTTATGGGGTGTTTATTTTAGAATCTAATGCTGAAAAATTATTTTATAAATGTGGATTCTTTTTGCATAATATTTAAATTGATCCTCAGGTGCTTCCGCTTAAATATGAGCCATTTTCTGGCGATTTCTCTTAGTATTAGGCAGGAAAATTACGACAATTTAAATTGAAATATTTTAAAATTAAATTATTTTGTCAGCTCACGTCAAAAAGTTATACCCACCAATGTCCACTTCCATATTAGAACGTTGTTTAAAATTCTGTTGCGTATACCACCTAAAAATTATAATATCTAAGTAAAATTTGTACACTGAAAGACAACTAGCGAAGAATCATGTCCCCGTGGAACCTGTAAAACCGGATTATGGCCGTTTTGGTCATCTTCCAACTACGGGAGACAAACTTCGACTTTCCTTACGTGTACAGCATCCCAAAAAATATCCGAAAACGATTTCTCAGCATGTACCTAATTTTTTTCTTTGCATGCATTTCAAGTTAGATTGACTTGGGTAAATTTAAAGGTTTTTTTAATAGGGACATAACAATTTTGTATTTTAATACGAACCCACTCTTAGTTTTTTATGACCTGTCAATGTCAAAACATCAGTCAAGGTTTACATTTTTATCATGGAGCATGGTGAAGTTGACAAACTAGCAACGTTTGGAAGTTATTAAAACTTACTATCAAAATTCAGAGTCAGTGGTCGCAACTTGCAGAGTACTTACACTTATCCCAATTTTCGGTCGTAATAATCGTCCCATCAGACAGGCTGTGCGTGATATGGTGGATAAATTCGAGTCAACATATTCACTATTGAATGTTCCTGCAAATACAACGAAAAGTGTATTCATTGTCTTTGGTTCCTGTGCCAGTGAGACAACGCACCAGTCGAAGTACCGAAAATACACAGTCGTAAGGATTTCAGTTCAAAATGAACCAAATCAGTCGATTTCACGCCGTTCACTAGAATTGGGAATCTCTCAAACCACATTGTGGCAAATTTTGCGTAGAAATCTTGGCCTACACTCTTACCAGATCAAATTTACTAAGAACTGAAGATTTTTGATCATTTAAAGCGCCGAAACTTCTCCGATTGGGCTCTGCAAAAGTTTGAAGAAAATTATGAATTTCATCAAAAAATCATCTACAGCGATAAAGCTCATTTTTGGTTTAATGGCTTTGAAACAAGCATTATTGCACAGCAAACAACCCTTATCTGCTGCAAGAGACTCCACTGCATCCACAAAAAATGACCGTGTGGTGTGGATTTCATGCTGGGGATGTGATTGGACCGTTTTTTTCGTCGATGAGAATAATCACTATGTTACGGTCAATGAAGTTCGCTATCGTGCCATATTGGAAGACTATTTTGGATGGACATGTACATGGGCATTATTGATATATGGTTGCAACGAGATGGAGCCACATGCCAAACAGCTGGTCAAACAATTGATCTATTGAAGAGGATGTTCGGTAATTGTGTAATCTCGAGAAATGATCCGCTTGAATGGCCACCTCGCTCATGCGATTTAGCGCAGTTGGATTTCTTTTTATGGTGCTAAGTTAAGTCGCTGGTTTATGCTATCAAGCCAACAACGTTAGAGGAACTCAGAAAGAATTTTATTGCGAAATTGCCAATGTTTCAGCCGATATGTGTGGAAGAGTGGTGGAAAATTGGCTTCAAAGAATCAATCGCTGGCATGTGTACTGCATATGGAATAAATTTCAGTTAGATATCTCAATTATTCTATGTTTTATTTAAATACAAAATTGTCATGTCCTTATTGAAAAATAATTACATACAAAGTGGTCGAGTAGTTTGTCTGGAAAACATCAACGGAGGTTTAAGATCACCAGGATTTTTTTTAGCAATCACGAGTTCTTATGATCAGATTTTACTCAAACTAGGCAAATAAATCTTGATAAGGGCTTCATTTTATCGCTGGGAGACGTTCTCACCGAATATTATCTTTTAACAAGTTTCAAACTGTTGATCAATGCTCCCGAAAATCAACCTAACTATTAAAGAAAGCTATGTTCATAATTCTTGTGTATTACACTATTTTTATCGGAATTTTTATTATACATACTCTTGAAAAACAAAATCAAGTTATAGAACCGAAAAATGTATAAAAATGAGTTGGGTATGTGTATATGCAAAGATGAATGGAGTGACATTATCAACCGCTAGGAATCGAACGAGATGGAAAAACACTATTGAGCAGCTGTGTCACACCAGGAGCCAAGAGCCAAGAGGAAATCCGGCGAAACGTTTTTGGGTTCAAAGTAGCCAAAACTTTGGTAAAATCTATCTAATTTATTTAGGACTCTAGTTCAATGAACTCAAATCAAACTGTTTCAGGGTTCTATTAACCTTTTTAGAGGTTCCTCGATTTTCATTGTTTCTATTATTTTTTCGTGTGTTATTATTAATGTTTCACCATCAAAAAGCAAGCAAAAGTTACTTATTTATGTTAATGAAATCTTGTGCGAATTTCCATAGCTCTGCAATAAGATGAGAGCAAGAAAAATGACTCCAAGGTATTGTCCATAATAATAAGATTTGTTTTCTTTGAGAGCTTCTTGAAATATGTATTTTTGTATATAAATAAATATATGATAAAATAAATAAATATGTGATAAAGAAATAATAAGAAATCAGGAGTGGAGGACGAGAAAAAGTAAACATAAAAAGATAAACCCGTTCGTCCGGATATTTTGCAATAATCTGCTGTTTCGGGTAAACTTGTCGGTCAAAAATCGGATAATGGAGGTATTCCTTTGTATTTATATAAAGATTTTTCCCAGCCAATAAATTAAAATACAGACTCAGTTTCCAGTACTACTAATAGGTTTAGATGTGGGATGGAAATGGAAATAAAAATTATGTTTGTGTATAATACATAAAATAAACTGAAATAAAATGAAGTTGTACATTTTTGGCAAAAAAAAAACTTTCTGCTTCAAATAATTTTAGATTATGCGAAAAATAAAACGCTCTACTTTTTGGGAGACTTCATGTATGCAAAAAAGTTTTATTTATATGAGCTATAAGTATAAAATATACATATTTGGCTTTTTTGGTCGTAAAAACAAGTTTTGAGTCAATAAACATCAGGCTAGGGTGTTTATTACGAGACCCTTCTGGATGTTCCAAGTCTATTCTGAATCTCGAAAAATCATCAAAGTTTTCGAGTTTTACTTGATAATTATATGTTGTGCGAGCTGATTTCTAAGAAGAATTATATTTCCAATACAAATATTATGTGAAATTTTAAGCTCAATTTTAAACGTTTGAGCTATTTCGTTAGTTATAAATTAGATTTGTTTGTCAGTTTTTCATACTGAAAAGAAAACGTAAGAAGCCTCAAAGTGGCTTATGTATAGTTTTTCTTTTCTAGGAACTCGATTTAGACTTGGACAAAGATCATATGTGCCAAATTTGAAGAGGATCTGAAAAGCTATTAAAAGGTTATCCTCAAAAGTACTTGGAACGGATCATATTGTCCAAAATTTAGTATAGAAACTGTTCTTGGGTACTTACCAGAATCTTATATACCAAACTTGAGCTCATTCGGATCCCTAGAACACAAGAATTGCAGAAGCTTCTAGTACATAGAAGCCGTTAGATCCCGATATCCTTGGACCAGTTTTTTTAATAACTGCTCTTCGATACCACTAACAAGTCATCTTAATACTAACAAAAACTCGAGTTCCATTCAAGATCCTGTTTCAAGCTAACAAGTCAAACCATATCCTGTTAGCCCAAAAATGTTTCAACAAGTATTCCCGTTTGCGGCAAGCAAGATCTTGTGTGGGATTAACAATAACTTCTTTACCGCAAGAAGGTTTAACCTGTTAGCGCCAACTAAGTGAAATTTTCAACTTGCTTGGGAGCCTTTCTTGTTTAAATCTAACAAGTTTTCTCTGCATGTTCATTAACGAGCTCGTCCTTATTTTTGTTGCCGGCCTAAATAGCCTTTGAGAGCTGATGGCCAACCAAATAAATAAAAAAAAACTTATTTCTGTTGAGAAAAGCATCCACACATATTTTCAATCAAATAGGTTCAGAGGTACGCAAGTTATCGAACTTACAGGCACATAGACACACAACCTTAAAAATACGACAGCGACGGGAATGCATCTATCAATATCTAAGTTAGCAGACATACTTGTTATCCACTAGACCAAAGCAGTTACTTTAAAGTACTCTACTAAATTACTTCCTGAATTAGTAGAGGCTCATGGCCCCTTGTAAAACACACCAAGTGAGTAGTAGTATTTTTTAATTTTAGTCGATCCCTACCGGTTGCTATAAAGTCACTCCTGCATCATTATGTACCCAACTCTAACTTTAAAATGCGCCAAGTGTGGCGTGATATGTCTCTGTATTGTGCTCCTTCCCGAGGATAGTGCCCCAAAGTGTTTTTTTACTATTGCTCCGGGTTCTATTGAACACGTGGCCAATCTATCCAATTCTGCGTCGCCTGATTTCTATCGCCATTGACTGATTAATTGTGACCGATTCAGTGATTTTCCAAGTCTCGTACAAAACAACAATGTAGAATACCCTACTAAATTTGAGATAAATACTCTCTTGCCATCAATCGAGTTTGGTAGCTTGATTGTGGCAAACCAGATCTTGCGCGGAAGTTTGTTTGCTACAAGTAACCAGTTTTTTTATTTTGTTACTATATCAAAATAATAAGTACATTGTTTGAGTCACATTAAATAAGTTGTACAACAAGATGCTGGACAAGGTACACACACTTAAAAACGGGAACTTTTATAAATCGATTTTAACTTAACTAGCATTCGGATCCCTCAATTGCCCAATATTCGGTTCCCATATTTAGAAATCTCGATGTTCGGAAATTTTAAATCAATGTCTCGAGAATCTGCTTACGACTCGGGAATTTTTGTGCAAATATCCCGAATAGTGACATTCATTAGAAATTGGGAATTGTGCACTATTATATTTGAAAGTGTTAGTATGCCTCCATTGCACATGACAAGACAGATGGTACTTACAGTGGTGCGTTTATCCTGACCCATTTTGAAAAAAATCTTAAAAAATAGTAAATTACAGAATTTTTGCTAAGTAATCAGTAAAATAGTTAGAAATTAGCGTTCCTCACCATATCCAATCATGTTTTGTTTAAAAAATTTATTTGGAAAAAAATTATGAACACTTGAAAAATGATGGTGGGTTTAGCCCCACTCTCCCCAATATTTATTTTTATTTATTTCACCTTATTTGTATCAAACAAGATCTAGTTTGACTTGTTTCTCCAAACCAAGTGCAAACAACATCTTGTTTCACTCAATGTAGCCAATAAACAAGTTTTTTCCCAGTGTTGGGCCCCCAAAATTAGCTAATCTGGACTTACTGGAGATCTCGAGTTTAATGATTGTTATGAGCTCAAAGTTGTAGTGTTTGATTTTGACGAGTACGCATCTAAATTAAAGTCCATATCTCATTTATCGCGATATATTTCATCTGCTGAGAACTTAGAACTGTGAATCTGGATAATATTACAACTCGTTGATTCGGGTTAATTGCAAAAATAATTAGTTTTCTAAATTCGGGTTGAAAAACACCATGCCGGTTAGGACTCGTGAACTTTCGCTCCCAAAGCTAGTGCTCTGGCGATGTGTGACGGGGGCATGCTAAAACTTTTGAAATATAATAATGCATGCGCATACACAGTTCCCGAATTTCAGAACCAATCCGAATATTGGGTTAAAATCAAACCGAATTAAGTTTCCGGTTTTTAAATGTGTACCCAAGAATTTGGCATCTTTTTTAGAAATTTTATACAAAAAGTTGCACAAGGAAGGCCCTAGGGCTTTATTTGGGTAAGGCTGGGATTTTATTTTTAAACCATTTGATAGGCCTTAGAAATAAGCATGTTTTTGTAGCTTGGGTCCGACCCAGGATGTTCAAAGAAGAGTTTCTTTCTCTTTATTCTTTTTAGTGTAAAAACCCGAGCATACAGGGACTGCCCTTATGGTTTGATAGGTAGAGCGTCTGCCTATCAATCAACCAGAAGGGTACGGGTTCAAATCCGATCCGTGAGGAATGAATTGACTTGCATTTTTCATCGTTGTTGAGAAGGTAGATTGTTTTGTGGGCGCTATTATTAATGAAAAATAGGGAAAACCAGGTAATTTCCGACATGTATCGTCAGAACCTCCTATCAAAAATATACTTGCTGCGAAAACCTATGAGATAGAAGACGTTTGTATGGTATTTATGTCGAAGAGGTTAGTCAGTTTCCTTACCATAGGCCTTATCATATTATTATTTTATTATTCATGTAGTAATATTTTGTAGATTGTAAACCCGAATAATAAGCAAATGAAATTACAGTTTGATTTCCTTTGATTCGGGATATTTTATTAAGTGTGAGGGTATCAATGCTCTGCTGGGAGCTTTAAGATCTCATGAAAAAATTGACGAACGCGTTTCGGGTAAAGTCGACATACTTTATTTAGGGTTTTAAGAGTTTGATGAACCCTCTTGTTTAAGGTTCAAAGAAATCAAATTGGGGGTTATACCGCTTAACTGTTTTAAGGGTTCAACAAATTCTTTTTAGAGTTCCCCAGTTTTGAAGTGTGGTGGTTAATATTTAAATTTATTTGATTTTTCAGAATGATTAAAACATCATTATTGAGGAAAGAAAAATTGTACTTAACTCGAAATGGGACGGAGCGTGAACCTTGATTTATAATACAAGTCAGAAGATAACCTTAATAGTAGGAACTTCACATAAAGCTAAAAACGCCTACTGAGTGCTGTTCATGAATTCTTAAATACCAAATCTCATTTGCATATCCATATCCATCCAAATCGAATCGAAAATAAATTTTAACACAATTCGAATCGTATCGGAACGAAATTCGACTTTGATGTGAATGTATTTTGAACAGAGAGTGGAAGCAAAATTCTTTTACAGCAAACTCAAACTTCTTAAGACCTTATCACATTATCTCCTCTAATGCTGTTACATCCTTCTGAAAAGTATTTTCACCATGTAATTCCATTCACATCCTAAATAATTCAATAAATTTGTTTGAATTTCAATACGATATTATGTTGATAATGTTATGCTGCCAATTCTTCTCCCATCAAAACTTCTCTCTCCGTTCCCCAATACCCCCCATTCCTTCCAGCCCCATTTCCATATCCCAGTTCACAAACATATGATGACAATGTATCCACAATAAACCCATATAAAAATTCAGTATAGGAAAAGCTACCCTTATTTCATTTTATTATAACTTTATCCATGTGCCGATGGGTTTTTGAACACTTTCTTTCCATCACATCGATCGACTCGACAACGTTCTTCTCCGTGTATGTCTTAAAACGCAAGCTCTCTTGGGAGTGCCAAAGGTAGTAAATTGTAAATTCACACGAGACTGCCAATAAGTTTATATGCTGATATGTTGATATGATGAGCACCTTATTCAATATTCAACAAGGATAACAACTTTCTATGGCCCACCCTCCTAAAACCGAACCACCCCCAAAAATCACTCCATCCCATCTTCTCTAAATATTTATTTCAGTTGATGAGCTCTGAGAAACGGATTAAAAGTTGAATAAAGTAGTATATTAATCAAATATTTAACCCCGAACAAGGGTTTTGACGTGAGATTTACAACATTAAATTATTATGCTATGATACATAAATATGATGTAAGATGTAACTGAGGGGAGCGTAAATGATTTATGGTTTGAAAAATGGTTTATATTCGTTTCTAAACTCTTCACCCCTCACCCCTAAGGAAAATACAACATCTTCATACACCGTAAAAACAAGTGGTAAAGTAAAAAAAAGAGTGAAAAAGGTGAAAATGGACCCAAATCACAAATTGCTCATAGAACTGAACGTAAACACGTCCGTCACCTTCAAATCAAATCCTTTTTTTAAAATACATGTCCACTTTTTTATATTCTTGCATGTCTATATTTTGTGGGGGGATCCGACCATAAAGACAAAATAAAAAAGACCAAACGACTTATAAGGCTACGCATAGATAATTTTTTATATTAAAAAATTGTTGGAGGCCTTTAAAGGGGTTTCTCTTCTTCAAAAGAACCGCAAAAGTTTTTGTTTATACGTAGCCATAGTTGTAGGGTAGGCAGGTCTTCTAAGGATTTTACTTTCATTGAAAGTATTAACACACCAGCCTAGATGTATGTGTAGCCAAAACTGTAGACTTTCTATGGAATTTCTTGAAAAGAATCACTAACCTAGGTTTATGCGTAGCCAAAATTGTAGTCCTTCTAAGGGATTTCCTTTTCTATAAGAATTATTTACAGATTTTTGCGTAACTATAATTGTAGCGTACAGTACCATTGGGACAAACGTATATTAGGCCAAAACGTACATTACGCCAACAACGTACATTAAGACAACAGTACATTAGATCAACAGTATATTAAGCTGAAATACATTAGGCCAAACGCCTATTAGACCAAACATCCATTAGGCCAAACGTACATTAGGCCAAACGTACATTAGGGCAAGCTTATATTAGGCCAAACGTACATTTGGCCAACAGTACATTAGACCATAACTAAGAAAATGTACATTGGGCTAACATAAAAAATAAAAGATGAGCAGCTGAATATTAAATTTGAGCAGAAATAAATTAGAAGACGAGCTGTCGTAAATCACTGAATTCCAATGTCCAGGCTATTCCTACCACTGTGTTCCATAATCATTTGCTTGGGTTCTGTCCGATAATCGACCCAAAAATGTTCAAACTATGCCTACCATTGTGCTCTTCGGTTCTTTGCTAGGGTTCTATCGCATTATTGTCCAATCATTTTCTAGGCTATGCCTACCACTGTGTTACCTGGCCATTTGTCTGGGCCCTGTCGCATAACCAACCTAATCAGCCCCATGTCCAGACCATGGGTTGCTCAGTTTTAGTTTTGTGGACGTTCATATTTTATTTTTTAGCTGCTCAGCTCTTATTTTTGGCTGCTCAAAATGAATTTTCAGCTATTCAAAACAAATTGCTCACTTTTAAATTTTTCGCCTATTGTGCGGTGTTGGCCTTATTTTGTTCTAATGTACTGTTAGGCTGATGCACTGTTGGTTTAATGTACTATTGCCCTAATATTCTATTGATCAAATGTACGATACGTTTTGCCTGATGTATTGTGGGCCTTAATGTAAATTTGGCCTAATGTACTGTATATACGTTGACCTAATTACCCAAACCTAGCTAGGCCTTCTAAAGGGGTCTCCTTCTTTTGAAGGATCACAATCTTAAAGTTTATGCGTAGTAATAGTTGTATGTATACTAAGGGACTTCCGTTCTTAAAACAATCATTAAACTAGGTTTATGCTCAGCTGTAAATGTTGATCTTTCAATGGATTTCCCTTCTTGAGAAGGATTAATCATTTGGGAGATCCCGCGATCCCGCGATCCGCCTTCTGTTTTTCCGAAACTTTTTTGTCTCCAGAAAACTCCTAGACGGTTTGTAAGATCGAGCTGAAATTTTGGAGGAAGTATTCACTTGATAAGGACACGCGATCCTTTTGTATTATACCACACATTTATTAAGTGATTATTAATTGGTAAACATTTCATACCTACCAATTCTTAGGCCAATCGGACAAAGGCATCTGGGCTTCTGGGCTCCGAAACAAATTTTCGTACTTTTATCGATAAAATCGCTCTAAATCCGACATTTATTATTAAAATCTTTTGAAAATTTAGCAGAGATTATAACTTGGTACCCATTTTATGTCTACCAATTTTTAGCTCCATTGGATAAAAGCTTTTGGGGGCTCCCAAACATATTTGAAATTTTTGTAACAAAAATTATGAATTTTTATAATAAAACGGAGCGATGTCATCAATTATCAGTACTAATTAGGCGGAGAGATTTCAGGAGCGGAGATATAGAAAAATACTATTGAAATTAAAGTCATGAAGCCGGATCGGCCTGGTTCTTTTAATTTGGTTAACTGGAAATAGGGGTTGTTAGGTTCCTAGTTGCTATGTTTAGTCAAGTTACTGGATTGGCTCTTGTCTTTTATCCTTTGCGCTTTGTCCCTTGTCTCTTGTCTCTTAACTCTTGTCGCACTACGATTTTCCAGCCTTTTTTTGCTTTCGCGTACTTGAATCTTATTTTGGATTCAATTAGCACACCTGTTTTGATGCAGAAACACTTTAATTTTATATTGCAGTTTTGTTCAATAAAATTTTTGCATACCAGGAATTGCGTAACCGGCTCTTGGTCCAATTTCCACTGAATAATCTAAATGATTAATTGATGTATTGCGAGGAACTTTGAATTATGGAAAACATATTCTTAAACCAGCAGTTTTGAGCTGGGGTCTCTGTAAGAAAAAGTTGATTTTATATGGAACATAAAATTTTCCGTGAAAGGGATCTTGGCCTGGAGCTGTTTTGGGCGTCTCGAAGTAAAGTCGGTTAACCTTTAAAGAACTGAATACAAAAAACTTACGTAAAAAACGCATTAGGGTCTTTCAGTAGAGTAATTAACGCAATGCATGATAGCGACTTCCTGCATTTGAAAATTTTGACTGCCAAGATTTTCATTGCATTATTTTTTGAAGGGTTGTTCAAATCGCCATCTTT
>JXPH01028287.1:15083-26843 GCA_001014845.1 Mochlonyx cinctipes
GTCATTGTAAATAAAAAAATAAGCAGACAAAAATTATACCCAATCACTATCAATATACCCAATGTATATCAAATCCAAAGGTAAGATTAGTTGGCAATGTTCTCGTTCACTACTTTGTGAAAGAGAAAGATAGAAAAACTATCTTACCTTTAGATTGATATTTTAGTGATTTCAAATTGGAGTTTAGAAAAAAATCTAACAAGAATTTTATGTCTGCCTTTTTTCATGAGCTGCAATGACGCGACTAGTAGTAAGTATGAGAACTGTCTATTGCAAGCCTTCTACTCATCAACTTCTATGGTTTTTACTTTAACTGAAAGTCAAAGTCATGCATTTGGTCCATAAATAAAAATCACCCAAATAAACTTTAAAACACGTTTTAGACCTCTAAGAGTCATTTCCGACCAAATTGGTTAGACGTCTGCTGGTCGGTTGGGCGATCCCACGATCCGTCTATCCGAAACTTTTTTCGTCTCAAGAAAACTCCTAGACGGTTTGTCCGATCGAGCTGAAATTTTGTAGGAAGAATTCATTTGGTAAGGACACGCGATCCATTCATATGAGAGCCCAATTGGACAAAAGCTTCTGTGGGCTCCCATACAATAGTTTGTCATTTAATTCAAATTTGATTTAATTGAAAGACAAATTGCATAATCTGAGGCGAATTTAGTTAGAGTTTATTAAAGCTTTAAGTTTGATTTTATTGAAATGTAAATTGCATAATCTGTTGCGTTTACTTAAAAAAAACGAAGAGAAAGTCATGAAGCCGGATTAGCCTGGTTCTGGAAAAGCTCTAGTCCACTTTCTGGTTTCCTACATTTTTATAGTTAAAATGTCGTTGAAACATTATACATAAACGCCGAACATTTACTTGTGAAAAATATTGTATTCAAGTCAAGATTCAAGTTCAACTTAGTTTTTATGGGGTAAACACCATACTGTTTCTGAGACGTTATTCTCACAGCCAAAACTATAAAGGCACTTTTACTCTAATAGATTGGACATCCAGACATTTGATAACGTTTTAAGCTTGGTTTTATATAAGGAACATTCAATTTTTAGTGACAGGAATCCTAGCTTGATTTTTTTAAAACATCTCAATGTAGAATCAGTTTATTTTCCTTTTTAACTTTAAGAGCAGACAATTCATTTTATACTCGTTTACGTCCAATCACATAATGGGGAGAATAAGTTGGAGGATTTAGATTTTTTTAGCCCATTCACTATTATCTATAATTTTGAAGATCTATTATCTTGAAGTTTCAAGACTAGTCTTGAAGTCTTCAAGTTACTTATTCTGAGTTGAAAAAGGTATAAAAATAAAGCACATCAGGATAAATTCCCCATCCAATTATACCATCCTGATCCAAAATTTACACACAATTTGTTTTATTACATGTAGAATTACTAAAGCCTGTCTCTATATGTGATTAATTATATGTAATATTTAATATACATAAGTAGGTATTACAATTCTCCAGAAATAGAAAAAATGCTTAAAAGAGTAAAATAATGATAAAAATGGAGTCGGAAATGAGTAGTAGCTCAATCGAGACGCTAGACACCAGCAGCAGCTTTTCTGATTTTGATCTGAGCTACCTTAACCTACAACTGCACGCCTATGAGATGCTAGAGAGAGGAAGTATACATATTTAATACTCTTGTAAATTAATTATGTTTTTGAAAATATTTTTTTTTTGTCTTTTTTTACTATTTTTTGTTTCTGTAACATATTGTAAACCAAATTTTTATGCCAACCAAAAATATTTGAAACAGCTTGTTACGTAAACCCAACTTTTGAAACAATTTCGCATCAAAGTAAAAAATTGCGCTATGGGTCCGGCGCTGGGCCCGCGCTTCCCCTACATTTTTATCAAAACAATATCGGGTTCTTGGTACTCGGTGCCGGGCAAGAAAACTATTTTAACACGGAAATTTATCCAAAAGAATGTATTAAAGAATTTGAGCAGGTCTCAATTAGGTGGAAAAGACATTTGGCTTATCTTTTGAGAAAAGGTATATATATTCAGCAGAGCTCCGTGTTACCTTATTCCAAGATAAAAAGTAATTTTTAATGTTTTTAATTGTTTTTTTTTTTCATTTGCAGAGGAGGATGAATCACAAATCTTTGTCAAGTTCTTCCGATTCCATAAGTGCTATGATCTGGTGCCGACATCGGCGAAATTAGTTGTATTCGATACTCAGTTATTAGTTAAAAAAGCATTTTATGCATTAGTCTACAATGGTGTTCGGGCAGCGCCACTCTGGGATTCAGAGAAGCAGGAATTCGTTGGAATGCTGACAATTACGGACTTTATTAAAATTCTAAAAATGTATTACACGTCACCAAATTGTTCCATGGATCAATTGGAGGAGCATAAATTGGACACGTGGAGAAGTAATTCAACTCTCTTGCATTCCTTTTGTCAAAATTTTAATATTATAAACTTTTATATTTAATAGGTGCATTACAAGCTGAGGTAAAATGTTTGGTTAGCATAAGTCCAGATGCATCGCTCTATGATGCAATTAAAATACTAATACACAATAGGATTCATCGGCTTCCAGTCATAGACCCATTCACTGGGAACGTTCTGTATATATTAACCCATAAGAGAATACTTAGATTCCTGTTTTTATATGTAATTATCATTTTCTATTTCGTATACCTTAAGGGAACTTTAGAAATTAATTTTCTATTTCAATTTGTAGATAAATGAATTACCAAAACCATCGTACATGCAGAAGACATTGCGTGAAATTAGGATTGGGACGTACGATAATATAGAGACAGCAAATGAAGAAACTAGTATAATAACAGCTTTATATAAGTTTGTCGATAGGCGAGTGTCTGCGCTCCCAATGGTTGATAATGAGGGGAGATTATCCGACATTTATGCGAAATTTGATGTTATTGTAAGTACCAAAATTTTCGAATAGGATTAAACTACCAATATTTGACACATTTCTTTCAAAGCGCTATATTTTGCATTTTTGCAACCAAAACAGCTTGCAAGTTTTAGTATACTGTTCCAAAATTAGTCCTCTGTTTATAATATAATAATAATAAAGCTTATAGTACCCTATTGGGACCAGACGAGTCCTCATATTTCAGAGAACTTTCTAGTTATTAGTGGACCTACAGCTTATAGTGGTTCCCAACCACTACAAGTTTAATGGTTATGCTAATGGGTTGTCAGTTCACTGAGCCCATAAGTTGTGTTCAATTTTTTAACCTCTTCGACATGAACGCCATTGGAACGTCTTCTATCCCATGCTTGAGTTTTTTTGCAGCAAGTATATTTTTGATAGCATGGCTCTGACGATACATGTCGGACATCACCTTGTGTTCGCTGTTAGTTAACAATAGCGAACACAAAGTGATTTACCGTCTCGAAAACGATGAAAAAACACAAGTTAATTCAATCGCCACAAGTCGGATTTGAACCCGTACCCTTGTGGCTCATAGGCAGACGCTTTACCTCAGTTTATATGATTTCTTATTTATTTTGAAAAATTTTTAACCAAAATGGTTGAAAAAAAACACAATTTACTCCCAAATCGTTGCAGATCTTTCTAATCTTGGAATTAAGGTAGTCAGAGCCATCTCGTAAGAAAGTTTCGTTCACGAAATTTTTCTAAAAGATCTTATTCTTAATTATGTTATAAAACACGCATAAAACACTAAATAAAATTATTACGAAATTTTCGGTGAAAACTAAAAAGTTTGGCGAACTTTTTTGTTAATACCGGTTGAACATAGTTTATTTACGTCCATAAGCATCAACAGTTAAAAACTCGGTTAAATGTAAAAACTACTTTTGTCACCTTCTGTTAATGTGTATAAAATGAGACAAAACACAGTTAACAATTTAACCGCGACTAAAACTCTGTTGATGCTTACTGACGTTAGTATTTTTACAACCGTTTTGCCATGTTTCATATTTAAAATAACTCAGAATAAGATTTTTGAGAAAAGAAACGAAACATTCCTACGAAAAGGCTGTGGGCAGCTTTTGTCTCAAAATAATCTCTCAATCTTGCCTAAATTTCAATATTTGGCATTTAGGAATTTATACAAAATGCCAAAATTTTGAATTGCTATAACCCGAGAACGGTTCAAGATACAAACATCTTGCAGGAATACTTTTTGCTTATTTTTATCAATTCAATTATTCAATTAGTAATTTTTTTAAAATCTAAATCACTTTACATATATGGTCCTAGCTGANTATCTGTGTTTCAGCTTTCCGAAAATTTATGGCTTTGCTTTGGTACATTTCGTTTACCTAAATTTTGTTAAACCAAATCGTAGCCAATTTGGCCATAGGGTTCCTCCCTTGAAATGACCATAACTCTCGCCATAAGTTTTAAGGCTATATTTTCTCGATTTCATGGAAAACGTGAAAATGTTCCAGACAATTGATCCCAAGTACCAAGAATGGACAGTTTCGATCGCCTAAATTTTGTTCAGATCAACTGTGGGGGTTTTCGTATATTAGCAACGCAAATGGATCCAAAGTTATTGAATTAAAATTAAAATCTTTAACCTTATTTTTTACAAATTTAAAGAACCTTGTCCCGGAAGTTGTGTGTGCTTAAACTTTGACCAATCAGACTCAAAATTTCTGTCAGTTTTCTTTAGACCCTAATAAAACTTTTTGAGGGGTAGTCCATTACCTTTTCCAAAAAAAAGCTTTAATAAAGGTCTACTATTGACGTTTCAAAACTCTTAGGAAGTTTGTTATCAATCCTCAAATTAATCCACTGGTTTTGAAATTATTTTTGTATCGCAATCATTTATTTCTGTATTTGAATATAATTTTGGGAGATGATAAAAGAAGCTTTAAGCTATATGCCAAAAATGTTTGAATCTATAGGGAGTATTATGTTTACTCGACGGTCGGTTCCCCGAATCTCGTTTCCCCGAACACGTTTGCACGAAGCTCATTTCCCCGAATGATACATTTGCTTGAAGCTCGTTTCCGCGAATGGTACGTTTGCTCGAAGCTCGTTTATATTTTTAGTGCGTTGCGTAGCCCTATTAAGAGCCCATTTGAAGGACCACCCTTCTAATCTAATCTTTTTTAAAGAAGGGAAAATTCTAGGAAAACTATTCGGAGAAACGATTTTCGGGCAAACGTACCATTCGGGGAAACCAGCTCCGGTGAAACCAGCTTGGAGCAAACGTACCATTCGAGGAAACGAGCTTCGAGCAAATGTGTTTCGGGCAAACTTAATTCGGCGAAACGAGCTTCGGGGAACCGAGCTTCGAGTAAACGTCCTACTACTCCCGAATCTATATAATAATGAGCACTTTCAAAAACACGATTTTTCCGAGTTTTTTCGAATAACTAAAGAAAAAAAAAGTTCGATTTGAATAAATAAGGTCTCAAAATAGGCGTATTTTAAATAAAAGTATCACACGTTTTTGAAACACTTTCCCAAGGATCTTTCCTTCTCTTGAAAAAACGAAGAAAAGACATTTTTGAAGTCATGTAATGTTCTTTGAACCTTGACCAAGAACCTAAAGGGACTAAAAATATCGTCAAATTTCTTTATTTGTATGTATTTTCGGCTATAACTTGGAAAATAATGGTTCGATAAAAATTATATACCTGTCAAAATGTGCGCCAGCTTTTTCTCTACCATTTTGATACTGAGATTATGATGGTAACTTTTCAAGATACCAAGTTATATCCAAAAAACCTACGAAAAATCTAAAAAACGAGCTTTTAATGGTCAATGAACCTTAATACCTTTGTGAATAATACTCCAATAAGGCTGCCCAACGTATCAAAATTTGCGCAACTGCATGAAATTTAAAACAAAAATCATTCATCAGGATGGCCAGGATATATAATATACAAAAACTAATTGAAAAAAATGTAATGCAAAGAAAACTCATTTTTAAATAACATTTATAAGGTTCTTTTCTCTATATTAAATACTGTAAAAAAATATTCAGATGATGCCCTCCGATTTTTATACCTCCACAATGTCATAGCCATATTGTGCCTGATGATACGGGACTATGTTGTATACAATTTAGTTCGCGGAAAAGATCTACTGTAAAGTTGCAATTTTCAAAAAAAGAAAAAAAAAGAAACGGCAGCAACCGGGATACGAACTCTGGACCTCTAGGTTGCATGAATCTAATTTTATGAGACATTCTATCTAAAATGCTATTTTGATATACTTCAAATACCAAAAAGTGATTAGTTAGTAAACATTCAGTGAATTCTTGCTATGGAAAGGAAATACTCCAGTTTTCTTAAGAATTTCTCAGAGATTTTCTTTGAAACAGTTCAAATTATTTATTTTATTAATTGGTACAATTTGTCGATTTCTAAAATTATCTCTTCTTATTTGTATTCCAGAATTTAGCCGCAGAGAAAACATACAACGATTTAAATGTATCTTTAAAGAAAGCAAATGAACACCGGAACGCATGGTTCGAAGGTGTCCAACGCTGTAAACTAGATGAAACACTTTACACAGTCATGGAACGAATTGTGCGGGCAGAGGTACATCGTCTGGTTGTTGTCGACGAAGATGAGAAAGTTATCGGTATTATTTCACTATCAGATATTCTGTTATATTTAGTATTACGTCCCAGTGGAGAAGGCATGGGTGGCTCAGAGGCGTCGGTGCGTGAAACTGATCCAAAACTTCAGCGAACCCCGACAAAATTGTGTGAGGAGACAAAGCGGAACAGTAACGAAAGTATTGAGGAAGGTGACGAGAATAATGAGGAAAATATTAGTGAGAAAAAGACTGATATCATCGATACAGACAACAATAATGAAGAAGACGGTGAGGGACAGAAAAAACAGGCTCCTCACGCAACAGAAGAAGACGAAGAAGAGGAAGAGGAAGAGAACAATAACAATAACGATGATGATATACAATCAGAACGCAGCGATTCATCGCAGATTTTAGATGAGAATCAGACAACAATTCGAGATACTTTAAACACAAATGTCCAAAGAGAAGTCGGCTTGGTGAGCGAATAAAGAGGAAACAAAAAAATAAAAATAATAATAAATAAACAAAATATAACTATAAATATTCTAATTCTTATTATTTTATTAATTTACTTTTAAATTTTATTGATTAGATGTAGAGTTGGAGACAGCGTCAAATATAATTATGTAATGTTAAAAATAAAGAAAATTGATTATTTTACCTTTAAAAAAATAAAAATGATATAATTTTTTTGAATATAATTTTGATGTGAGAATGAAAGAGAGAGGTCTGGTGAGACGTAAATTGCGCTGTGGGATATTTTTGGGATCTAGTTTGTAAGCTGTCAAGTTTCAATGAAGACCCATCAGACTGTCGATAAAATTATGAGAATTTGTAGCAATTTTGTCAAATACTTGGCAGTCTATAGTACCTTTAGTACAAATGTGTACATTAAGTCGCGAAATAAACTTTTCACAATATCTTTACTCACTGATGGTACGTCTCTAAATTTGGTTACATTTTTCGTAACAGTTAGAACATGAGGGCAGCAATAGAGTAATTAACCCGACAAAAAACCCGACTTCCTTTCGTTGAAAATTTTGACAGTCAAGATTTTTATTGTATTATATATTAAAAAGTCGTTCAAATCGCCATCTTTTTCCTGGCCTATTGACGTTTTTGACGTCATCGTTAATTACTCTATATGAAATATCAGTGCATTTACTTTACAGCTTAGCAAAAACAAGTTTGAAGTTTAGATTAAAGCTGTCGGAGAAATCGACGATAGTAACAGGTGGTTCATATGTGTACCAGAGACCGTTAAAGGGTTAATTGATAGTCAGGTACCACAGTAAATTGCAAGACTTGAGGCGCTTCGGTGCTGAGATCCAGATTTTGCTTTCATTGTCATATCACTGAAAAATATCTGCTAAGACAGCACCAAACTACATTTTCAAAAATTACGTTATGAAGATTCAAATTAGTTTCAAACCTCTAAGTTCTCCTTCTTTAGAAGAAAGAATTAGATATTTACTATTTTTAAAGGAATTTTGCTTTTAGTTTCTATTTGCTGAAATTTAGTTTGATGCTCTAGTTTCATAGCTGTAACT
The DNA here is from genome assembly GCA_001014845.1 of Mochlonyx cinctipes. Taxonomy (NCBI): domain Eukaryota; kingdom Metazoa; phylum Arthropoda; class Insecta; order Diptera; family Chaoboridae; genus Mochlonyx; species Mochlonyx cinctipes. The sequence goes on from JXPH01028287.1 coordinate 23,162, forward strand.
GGAATTGTTTTAGATAGAAAATGAGCTGAAAATAAAGAGATTCAAAGAATCCAAAAATTGAAAATATCCAGTAGAAAGGTAATTTACAGAAGTTAAACAAAACTGGGAACATTTAGGGCACTGAGAAAAATACCGGAGCATCGCTAGAAAGTTATGGACACCCTCCAGAGAATATTAATTTTGTTTTATAAAATTATTGTAGATAGATACCTCTAGAGTAAGTATGATAGTTTGCTCATGTTGAATATGACAAAATTTTGTCGAACGTGGGTGCGCTCTAGTTTTTCCGGGAGTTTTTCGATGTCAAGTGAAGCAGTAAAACTTGCAGTACAATGCCCAGCCCATCATCGTCTACAATAAGTTTCAAAGAGTAAGTTGAATGAAAATTTTGATTTTGCCCTACTAATTTTAGTTATTTTGAAAAAAAAAACAATAGGCATATTGTTGGATGCATATTAAATTGTTCAAGACCGAATTGTTTATTTAAGTAATAATAATATGATAAACAGCCTCCAACATGTGTAGTATTATTTAATCCCTATTTAATTGTGTTCAGATGCTGTCTCTTAAGTAGTGATTTCTTATACTAATTCTTCATTTATTTCAATTATTTTTTGGTGTTAATTGCAGAAAACTAGATAAACATCAACATGATACAGATATCATACATTTCCCTTATTCCACTGGGCCAGAAATAAAAATAAAAATTATTTCTATTTTCATTGGCGTTTTTATAGTAAAAGTAGTCAAAAATACTGTTGGATAAGCTGGGCGATTATGCGTTACAATGCAATTCAAGTACACCACTCAAAGCCTTGCGTCGTCATGAATTGTCGCATAAGAAAAATATATTTTAAGATTTTTTAATTTTTTATTTATTATTTGTAAATTAGGCTGCTTTTAATCATGCCTGAGGAATAATTCTTGTTAACTGGAATAAAAATGTATCCCTCGCTGTTAAAATCTCAGTTAAAATGCAACAATGGCTCAATATTCGACCTGTATTATCTTGGTTTTTTGCAGTTTTGAAAAAAGGACATAAAAATACAAGTGTGTAAAAATTTTGGGACCGATCGGGCGGAGTTATAGACAAAAATAGACGTTTTTAGTTTGAAAAACCCGAAAAGGTCAGAGTTTGTCAAAATTCAAACATGTCAAAAAGTGCTTGTTAAACATAACCCCATGTTTTACTTTGATCAAAAAAGCAGTTGTTTATCTGAGATTTAAAATTTTGGATATTCCAGATTGAATATTGAGCTGGCTGACAAATACACAGATGTTGCTCAATATTCTACCTGTATTAGGTATCACGGTCTGATTATAGTGGTATATTGCGTGGTACAATCATGTGGTAATACCACGCAAATGTACCACGTAACCCATTACGCCTTTTTCAAGGTTGTAGAATATTGAGCAATGTCTGTATTGGACAACGTCACAGAGAAAAACATAAATCGACGCCACCAACGAAGAACATGTCGACTGGGACCAGCAGACCCGTCCACAGATGGTTTTGCTTTCATGAACTTAATTTATTGTTAATCCGCCTGTGATGAAAAACCATTTTTGATTTTTCATCACAGTCAGCTTAACAGTAAATTAAGTCGATGAGAGGCAAAACATTGGTGCACGAGGAGTGTGATTGGACTTTTTTACTTTTCAGTATGGTGAAAACAAAAATTGAGCTATTCATATGAATATTTAAATCTCGGATTAAAATTAAAAATGGATTATGTTTAACAAACAATTTTAAACATCTGACTTAAAATAAACAGAAATGAGTTCTTCAAAAAAAACGTCTAATTTTGAATAACTGCGTAATTTTGCATCCAATTGGTCCCAAATTTTGTCCACGCATATAGATTTATGTCCTTCATTCAAAAAAGCATAAAAAACAGAAAAATATGGTATCTCGAGATGACATGGTTTACGTGGGAGGCGTTGATATAGAGATGGATGGATTTCAGAATTTTTGGTGCTGATATTTCGATGTTTTGGAAATTCAGAACGAAAATTCTTACAAAAGTTACTCCACAAAAATGGACACAAGCTATTTCCTCGCGTTTCCATTGCATTATTGTAAAATAGGGATTGGATTGTAGAAAACTAAAAAAAATATTTGTTGAATTAAACAAATTTACTCCCAAAACACTCACAGCGACCGCCAGCCCATCGTATAGTAAGGAAAACACTACACTTTTCACTCTTCTATATACCGTACCCGTACAGATGGAAGTTCTCTATGACTCTCTATAAGAGAGCCTCCACAAATGAAATGTCTGTTGCAAGACTAGAATAAAACAAAAACAACTCCCCTTATACCTACCTATACAGGGTTGGCGGGAAAAGGCTGCACACCCGAAAACCCCAAATGGCAATATCTCCGCAACCAAGAGGAATTGGAGGTTGCTATTGCTGCAGAATGGTTTGTTTCAACCTTTTCCCGCCAACCCTGTATAAGGAACCTTTCTTCAGTCCCGTGAAAATCGATACGGATGAAAACTCTCTATAAGAAACTTTCATTTCAAAAACTTTGTCTATAAACGACATTGCTTCGCTTAGAAATAAGTTTTATATTTTTCTAAAGAAGGGCATATTCTATGAAGGCCTTCAAATAGGGGTTGGCTTAGAATCAAGTTTAATATTTTTCGGGGAAACGATATTCGGGCAAACGAGGTTTAGGAAAACGTCAATAGGGAAAACGAGCGTCGGGGAAACGAGGTTAGGGCAAATGTAGTACTCCCGAACTTTTTGGAAATGTAGTGCACGTTTGGCCTAATGTACTATTAGCCTAATCTACGTTTTGGCCTTAAAGTGTTGGCCTAATGTACGTTTGGCCTAATGTACGTTGGCGTAATGGTCGGATCCCGTCTAAACTGTTCTTATTGAAAAGGATTTTTCTTCTTGAAGCTTTTTAAGCAAGAAACATCTAGGGGCATCTCATGAAAAAATAAATAAATCAAAAAGCAATGAAAAATCTGAAGAAAATCAAAGCAAGAAAAAAATCTCTGAACAAATTTTTGTACCGTAAAGGGTCCGTCATGAAAACTTTTAGTTTTTTCATAAATATAAGTACAAAAGTCAAATGAAATTTTAGAAAAATACACTTCAATTTAATTATAATTAAAAGAAATAATCAGCTTTATTAAAATAATAATGTAGAATATTATTTGCAATTTTTTGTAGAAAGAATTTACACTTTTTTAAAAAGATAATAATCTAATTACCTAATTCGGCTTTTTCAAAATTTGAAAAGAATAAAAAGTAATAATTACGGGTACACACTCTCTAAAAAAACTTTTAAGGAGCCGAAAAAAAGTTCTTCAACTAGTCTCTTTCTTTCTATACGAGCCTTCATAAAGTCTCTTATAGAGAGACTCTTTGATGCAAAGAGAACCCAAAAGTAATATTTTTAATTTTAAACTATATAGTAAAAAAGTTAGTTACAAATTCAAATTAATTTTGCTATACAATTATTCTATACAAGCGACTTCTATCAATTATTTAAAAAATATATATTTAAAGTTAGATTGTAAAATATTTAAAATTGAAAATAAAAATTGACGAGTATCTACACTGAGAAAGCAGAAAGCTAAGTCAAGTTGAACAGTAAAAATTTAAAGCGATTTTAAAATAATATTTAATCAGAATTATTTGTTGACTACTTGATCTTGGTAGTACT
>JXPH01028299.1:0-14071 GCA_001014845.1 Mochlonyx cinctipes
CTGGAAGTCGACGAAAACGACGTACAGCGTAGCGTTGTATTAGTATTAGCTTCGTGTATTTGTTCAAAATTTGAACGATGACTCATTGTTTAAATATTAAAACCGTGGTTGCTGAGTATTTAATTTACATTTTTCTGGTTCATTGTCTGACAGTTAGTTTGAAATGTCTATCTTTTATTTTTCTCAAATAGTATGAAAATAAAAGCCAAATTTATGTTTAAATATGGGAATATGTAAATGTTAAATTTCGCATCAGAATGATGGGAGGAAAACTTTAAACAGCACGCATCATCGCTTAGTAGCTTTTTGGAAATTATGTGGGTTGATACGTGACGTCTACGTCTACGAGGTACAAAGTACCTCGCTATAAACGTCGTGTACGACGTCTGCGTCTACAAGGTAGAAAGTACCTCCCTATAAACATAAATAGCGCTGGCGATTTTGACATTGACCAAAAAATCGTCGAATGCGTCGAGAAGCCGCATCAACACTGCGAGAGGAAAATTTTATAAGCTAAATATCATCTTGGCGCACAGGTTTTATATCAAAAAACAGCAAGCTTCGACTATTTCGATGTCTTGTACTATCCATCACTGCTGTACGTGTCCCGACCGAGAGAATTTTATTAGTGACTGGTTTAGTCACTTTCCACTAAATCAGTCACTAATAAAATTCAGACATTTGACAATCGATGTCTGCGTCAAATCCTCCGGATAAGATGGCCTCGAAAAACTACTAACATTGAGTTATGGCAGCAATGTGGTATGAGGCCCTACATCTTTCTTCTAAAAAACAATTTGAGTATGAAAGATTTAGTATATATGAATGATTCTTGAGCTATGATTAGAATTACCAAGATATCTTTTTTGATCACAGCATCCCTATGGTAGGCATACTTTGGGGATACTTTGATCAGCCTAAAATTGAGGCTCTTGATTGCTTTCTTCTGGTTTAATTTGACTACAATTTAGTAAAAGACCTATTAATTTAAGCAGATTTTCTATCATTCATTAAGAACATAACAGATTGTGAAAGGCCACCTTTTTTCTTAAATTTTGATGCAATGCAGATTTATTACAAACTGAAAATCAACATTCTAATTCAACTGAACACAGTAGCAGCTATCGGGAATCAAACCCGGAACCTAGTGGATGATAGATTAGTATGCTAACCTAACCACTCAACCATCTGGTCGTCGGTAATATTAAAATTTTATAAATTTTTTTTAAACAAAAAATGACTATTTTCCTCCGAAACTGCCAGAGCTATTTCTTCCCACATTCAAGGGTTTTCAATATTTTCTGTCTACTGGTTCACGAGTAATTGTCAGTAATCAAAGTATCGTAACTCTCCCCCTGCCTCCTAATCAATACAAAGGTAGCAAAATCGAAACTAAAGATTTAAAGCATCAAGGAATCAACGTCACAATTATGTGACATCATACATCATTCCCAAAACCATTTTGAAAACATATAAAGGTACAAATAATTCAAAAATTTCTACCTCGCTGCCACAATTTCCTGAAGAACCCTTAATACATTCATAAATAAACTTCAACTCGAAAATCTAATTCAACAAAGCACATGGTACTTTGTTGTGTACCAAAAATAGCCTGGATTCTTCTTTTTACCCTTAATCAAGTGCCTAAACTGTTGTGAAATTTAATTTTCCATTGAGTGATTTTGAATAATGAACGAGATTAAAATTTTCCACGGACATTTTAATGGTCATTTATGCTAATGAAGAGGTTTTTCATTCGTTTTATTTATATACCCTGTAGAAAATAATGAAAATTTTATTATTATTTTTTGTAATATCTGATGCCGTGTGTAATTGTCCCCTTGAGAGCACTATGTCATCGCTTCTTGATCAAATAGAAGAAAAAAACTTTGTCACGTCCGTTTGCGTACTTACTGTACATGTTGTCGTCAACGTTATAAATCAACATGCATAAAATATTTTATCGCCTTAAATTCGATAATGTTTCTTTTTTATTTTCACCGCTTTTATTGGGAAAATATAGTAAACCACAAGTGTGGATTATAGCTTTTTTCTTTATTTTTAAAGAACTCAGTTTTAGCTTTTCTTTCTTTCATTCGAAGAAAATGTATTAGGTTCAGTAAAAAAAAAAGGTTCCGCGGGAAAAGTTGCTCCAAATGGTCTGAAACATGAAAAAACAAAAAAAAGTCTGTGTGTGTGTCTGTCGTCGTCATGTGTGAAGGCTTTTCTCAATAAAAGTAAGGAAGAGTTCGTTAATGAGCCGAATAGGGACCTGTAGTCTGGAGGCCCCCATTTAAACTCACCAGAATTTTTCAGAAATCTTGACTTCTAATGATCAGAATGAGCTCAAATTTGGAACATAATCTTGTGGTAAGTGGTCAAGAACAGTTCCTCAAAAAGTTTGACTATACGATATCGGAATTTGGGGCCTCCTATGTGCCAGGAACTTCCAGAAATCTCGAGTTCTAATGATCGGAATGAGCTCAAATTTGGAACATAATCTTATGGTAAGTACCCAAGAACAGTTCCTAAAAAAGTTTGACCTGGCACATAGGGATCTGTGGACTTCTGTGTGCCAAGAACTTCCAAAATTCTTGAGTTCCAATAATTGGAATGAGGTCAAATTTGGAATATAAGCATTTGGTAAGAGTTTGAGAAAACAGTTCGTGTACTAAATTTGGGATAATGATATCCATTCCTGGTGCTTCCAATTACCAGCCTTTCTTGGATAACTTTGTAAACACTTTTCCGATCCTCTTCAAAATTTGTACATGTCGTCTTTGTCAAAGTATAAATCAATTTCTTATGACAATTGGGCTATTAACTGATTATTGTTGACAAAAATTTCGAATATAGGTTAGCAGAAGGAGGTGGGAAAAGGTAGGGATCGATATTGGGGTCAATAGGAGTACAAATATGTGAAAATTAGTTTTCCGTCAGACCCCCTGTGCACCCTATTTGTTAATATTTCTCGTACCACAATGGGAGTAGGGGGATCGATAATGGGGAGAACAAATCTGGGAAAAATAGCTTTTCGGAACGCATAAACCTAGGCTTGCCACTCTTTTGACGAAGGGAAATCTATTAATTGACCTTATTCACTGAATTTTAATAGTCAAATAAAAAATTTAATTAAAATTTAATAAAATTATAATTTAGTGCATAAATATTAAACAATCCTCCGTTTCGTTCAACTTTTGTTTACATGGGCTTGTGTTAAACATTAGTGACTGTTACGTACAGAATTGTAATTTTTAACAAGAATTGTACAAAAAATTTAAAGTACTGAATTTTTTAGATAATTTATTTTTATTATAGTTTTAACTATACTAAAAATAACAGTTAATAAATTCCTAAGAAAAAGTAATGCTGTCAACTGAAGTTCGGAACGCGAATTTTATTCAAAACACGTAACTAAAACTTTCAGTTCACCTATCTAAGATTAGTCTTTAGATCATCTATCTAAAATTTTCAGATCAAAAATGTGACCTGAAATTTTAAATCCAAGCAGTGAACTAATTGTTCTGTTTTCAGATAAATGATCTTATTTTCAGTTTCCAATAGTTTCTGTGAAAATGGACCTTCAAACTCAAAATTTAAGGCGTTTTAAAGGTAAATTTAACCAATGATAAATTTGCCAAGTTCTTTAACTGACTCGGTTTTGTCCACAGATTAGGCAATTGGCGAACGACTTGTCTCCTTAAATTGTAGGGAGACATTTGCCATCTTACAAAGTTAAAACCTTTGATAATGTGTAGTACAATTTTTTCCCACTTTTGAAAAACTATGAGATAAAAAGGCTATACATTTCGGTTTTCATCTGTCTAGGAACCAAAATGAACAAAAAAAAATTAAGTTTGATATCGCATAACCTATTCTTCTTTATATGTATAGTATATGCAGGAGAAGGAGAATAAAAGCTGAAATGTATTTTTATGTTGTGGGATAATAAAAATTTATAAACTTAAATTTATAGTTCGTTTTGGATATTACTAAAGAAAATTCCGCCATTTTGCTAAAACTTTGATTTTACACGTGTAAAAAATTTTCACAGATTAAATCATCACAACTGGGATAAAATTCTAAACAACTTGTTGATGAAAGATGACATTAAAATATCTTCTTGTATAATGCGGGACGTTATGTGGGTTTTGCTTTTTGATCATCTTTTATATCAAAACAAATCATAAAAGAGAAAAGAGAAATTTAACATTTTTCTTCTTTACCCGAGCATCAAAGTCTTCTCAGAAACTGAATCCATTACCGAGAACTAGAATAAATAATATTTTCAGATAATGATCTGAAATTTCATAAATTCAGAAGTTTGTCTTCTTCAGATGTCGTTTTATATTGTATCGTCATCAATGACTCTCTGTATCAACAGTCAAATGATGACAGTTTGTTTCCTCGAAGCCAGAGGAAACAATTTTGATATTTTCTGTTTTTCTTCTATCACATATCCATGAGTCGGTAGATGGAATAAAGGCTATTGGTAGAGCGAGCGATCGAAAAAAAAGGTGGAGAGGTCACCGGAAATTAGTGGTTTGTATCAATAGAGGGCAACATTTTTCACTCCTAACTTCACCGATTTTTGTAGTCAATTTGATTGATTTTTTTCAATCATAATCAAAGTTTTTTTCAATCAATTCCACAGATTTTTTTATAATTAATTTTTTTGACCTAAATATGACAAAAATGATGGGACAGTAACAAATTTTGTGTACAATAATATATTTTGACCACAAAAAGTGATGCATTGAAATATCATACTTTTATATAACATCATCACCAAAACATATAAAATAATATTATATTNAAGTTTTTTTCAATCAATTCCACAGATTTTTTTATAATTAATTTTTTTGACCTAAATATGACAAAAATGATGGGACAGTAACAAATTTTGTGTACAATAATATATTTTGACCACAAAAAGTGATGCATTGAAATATCATACTTTTATATAACATCATCACCAAAACATATAAAATAATATTATATTTTATTATTATTTTTTGTCACCAGTTTCGTAAGTTGGTTGCGTGAAGTGGACTGAAGTTAGGTCCATAAAATATCAAAACGACAAAAGCTACCGAATAAATCTGTAAACCGACAGAATTATTCAGTGGTCCAGGTTTTTTCCTAAAATCTGTGAATTTCACAGCGAATTCTGTAACTTACTTAGCGTGAAGTGAATGTGTAATTTTTTTACAAAAATGAGATAAAAATTCGATACTCAAGCCACCTACCTATAAGAAGTAAGAAAGTGCCAGGGGTTGCTCCTATGCACCAGAAATTCTCAGGAATCTTAGATTTTAATGATCTGAATGAGCTCAACTTTAGAACATAGACTCTAGTGTACCATAGTTTTCCAGAAATCCAAAGATCGAAATGAGCTTAAAATTTGATTATATATACTCAGGAATAGTTCCTTTCTTAAATATGGTTTTATATCATTTCCTGGTGCTTTCAAATACCAGACATTCTAGGATAATTCTGTGGATACTTATCAGATCTTCTTTAGAATTTAGCACCCATGATGTAAAGTTCCGGAAATAAAAAAGGAATTCTATAATCTACCATGTAGTTTCCTGCGTTTTTTATATGTCAACTCCTCAAGTGCTTATTCAATTCAATTCAGCATTCAAGATAACAACATTAGATTATTTCTCTATTCTATTGTGTGTTCCTTTGAAGTTGGGATTGAAAACGATTTTTGGTAAAATCCACTCAAAATTAATGTTTTGTTCGGCGATTAACTTAATTATCTTGTGGGAAAAGAGAATTTTCGACAATCACTTTAGCTTTAACTTTAATTAGGTTAATCTTCCATTAGGCTTCACTCCTCGTGCTCTTACATCCAATGATTTGACTTACCTATTGAAAGCTTTAGGGAATTTTTGAATGTGACTTATCATTCTATATGAGTTTTAGGATTACCGATAACAGTACGCTGTTTGAATAAATTTGTATACTGTTTGCATGTTACCCGTACATGGTAAGAAAAAAGTACTGATTCTATTCTATAAAATGAACGAATTGTTTAAAAGAAGTGGAAGAAATCAAGAGAAAGTACTGATTAATCAATAGTTTACCTGAAGCGGAACTTTCGTAAGTTTTTTGCTCTTGGTCCCTTAAAAGTTAATGAAGAAAAACTGATTTTTGATTACGGTTAGTACGCGGGTAGTATGCGACTAGTTTGTTAACAGTACAGCGCAGCAGTACGATTGAAAATTTTACTTCTGGATAACAGTGTCTGAATGCCAAATTTGAAATAATCTCCTAAAAGAGTTCTTAGAGGGACTTCGGTGGCTCGATAGGTTTGAGCGTAGTTGTTGACGCTCTACTTTGTCAACACATCAAGGTCCCTGGGTTCATATCCCGGCAGAGCCATATGAATTTTAATTGAAACAGGGTTTTCAATATTGCGTGATAGGCCTGCTAAATACCAGCCGAAACAATATACAATACAATCTAATAAAACCCTTAATCTACAACCTTTCGTAATATAAATCTAATCTGGTTTGTGTTTCAAAAACAGAAGGAGGGAAAAATCGAGTCCTTAGACTTGCAACGACTTGATAAAAAGAAGTGGCAAAATTTCTACCCTTTAAACAGGTCCTGTCCATGGTTGGGAACAATCTATTAAAACGATTCTGAACTTGAAAATAACTGCCCGATTATGCTTTACAATATCTACAACAGTGTTTATGTTGATAACTAGCTATTCGATTACGTTCGGCACTGGGGAACGGCTTTTTTAGAATACTTAGAAATTTTAGTTCTTTGTTAAGTTTAGGGGGAGTATCTTAAAATTGTATAAAATTAAAATAATCATTTTACTCAGACCTGCCCAATGAAGCCTAAAATACAAGCCCACGCATTATATCTAATATCCAAAATTCAATTACAAGTGACAAAAGATCCAGAATCCAGATCCATTAGCTAGTTATCAAAAGTTTAATCGAAAAAATAGCGCTCAAAACATAATCATCCCACCGAAAAGAGATGAAAAATTTCAAAGAATCTTAATTTTCAATTTCCATCTTTCTCTCTCCTCTGTAAAAGCAGAATAAGACACGTCAACGTCATAATTCAGAAAAACTCTAAATCACCAAAAAAATCCGGCATATCGTCATCGTCTGTGCAGACAAGACAAGCCATAAGTCGGGATGGGTGTAATTTATGGTTCAACAATAGGTGAGCCTAAGCATGAAAAAACGAAGATGAAAGGGAAATTAACGTCATTAATTTTCTTTTATGCCATGCAAATGAAATTCATTCTATGTGTGGCGGCTTCATTATCATATCTTATCACACACAGCACCACATGATAAAAGAATCCTTTCATTATTTGATGCTCGTTTTATTATTTATTATTTTTATACGGCTTCTTTTCAAAAAGTCTATTTTTAGATTGTAGGAAAAATAGGGTGAACGTCATAGTCTACTTGCAGTTGCAAAAATAAATAAGCAGGAAAACGAAACAAAAACGTAGGAAACCACATAGTGGATAGATAATTTTTATTTATTCTATATTATAAGAGCAAAGATCAAGTGTGCAAATGTTGAAGAGGATCTGAAAAATATTTACAGAGTTATCCGAGAAAGTCTGGTAATTGGAAGCACCAGGAACAGTTGATATTATCCTAAATTTAGGGTAGGAACTGTTCTTGGGCACTTGCCAAAAGCTTATATTTCGTAATTAGTGCATTCCTATCACTAGAAATTAAGAATTCTGGAAGTTCCCAGTCAACAAGAGCACTCAAATTGCGACGCCTCAGGGTCAAACTGTTTTAGCAACTGTTTTAGGAACTTTGGTGAGTTTGTATGAGGGCCCCAGACTTCTGTATGCCCGAACTAACGAACACGTCCTTACTTTTGTCGGAAAAAGTTATATTTCAGTTAAATCGGTTGAGAATTACGTGATTTCTAGAGCATACCGAGACACACACAAAGAGATAGATTTTTTTCGGTTTTTCCTCATTTCAGACCAGTTGGATTAACTATCTCCAAATAACCAACATTTTCAAATTTTATTGAATACAACAGCTTTCCTTTCTATCTATAGATATGATTAGAGAAAGAAAGAAAAGTTAAAACTATTTAAAATTACTCATTCTATTTTCTGTCAGATGGCGTACATAATTTATGTTTATACAGCCCCTCAAGCCTCCAATTATATTTTTAAAATCCCACTTTTCAGCATTTAGGTCCGATTCGAAAGCGGGAATAATTACTCTGCATGCAAGATGCAAAAATAAATAAACAATAGTCAAGTTTATTTCCATCTCCGTCGTATGTGGGAATGAGAAATGGAATGAAAACTGTGTTACGAAGCTCAAGAAAAATAAACAAAAGACGGAAATAATCTTTAATGTTTAACTATTATTCTGATAACTTGGAGAACGCCTCTATACGTAACGACTAAATCCTTTTCTAGGCTTAAGTGGAAAATAGATGTATTATAGCAATTCGTAAAAGATAAAGTTTGGCGCTAGTGTCCCTTTACACAGAAAATTTGAAAACGAACACGAACTCGTTTTTTAGGGAAAAAGCTAAAATAAATAGTTAAAAAAAAACTAAAAAAATAGTTTGGCTATGTGAACTAAAATAAATCGTTTTTGTAAAAGTGGTCAGCTGCGTGCCCTGAACCTTCTGGCAAAGTTTGAAAATTGAACTAAAAATAATAGTTTGAAGCTCAAACTTAAATTAACAGTGGGAAGGCTTTTGCCTGGATTTCGGTGAGAAGAACTAAAATTTTAGTTTTCAGAATTATCTGTGTACGAAGTTTGATTTCGGGGTTGAACAATACCCTGCAAAAATAATTAATAACAAGCAATAATGTAAAGAAGTACTAGACCTAAGAAATATATTATATTTTTAACCTTAGAAATTTAGCAGATCACCTCTAGACATTATTTTTGTTTGGAAACCTTATTGAACAATATTTTTAAGCTCCTGATTAAAATTAATCTTTTTTGAATAAAATACTCCACTGAATAAAGCGACATCATGGCAGTGAAGTGAAAATATAACTTTTTAATTGTCTAAGACAGATGAAAGACTTTTCTTTATGTCTTTTTTTGCTTATTTATAATATTATTTTTCTTTACTCCGTAATTATGTTGACGTCAAAATAGGAGAACTGTTGTCCCTTCCACAAGTATATATTATGTGTGTGGAGTTTTAAGGTAATGTTTTGTTAGATACATCATGTCATCGACACGCCATATTATTGTATAATCAATAAAACATAGACACATGAGTATGGAAATTATCAAGATTAATGTTATCACAACAGATGTGAGTGCTTGGTGACAAACTCTTCGGGACTTTTCTTGAGGGTGTGCCCTTTTTGTTCTGTTCTTTGCCACTACTTTTCATTGCTAATGCGGCTTGGCCAAAAGATACGCAAAATTTTGCGAAGACTTGTATTTTTCATTTTATGTCCTCTGTAGCGACCCAGGTCTCACAACCCTATAACAAACAGCACACATGATATAAATTTGTTGATTATAGTTCTGGTGCTAGAGATCGAGGAGCACCATATACGATTAAGGAGGACGAATATTCCACTCTCTTTTTTATTTTAACTTCTATAAGTTAAATTATTGCGTTTAGTCCAAAAATTAAAATCACCCAATTCAACTTTAAAAAACGTTTTGGACACTTAGGAGTCATCTCCGACCAAAATTGGGTGGGACGTCTGTTGAGTTCTTTGAAATACGTCTACTCGTTTGTCTGCAACTTTTCTGTCTCAAGAAAACTTCTGCATGGTTTGTCAGATCGAGCTAATATTTTGCAGGAGGTATTTATTTGATAAGGACACGTGATCCATTCATATGAGAGCCTATTCCGACAAAAATTCATCATTTTATTTAAATTTGAAACAATCAAATTACATAATTTTAGGCGAATTTAGTTAGAGTTTTTTAAATCTTCGAATTTGATATTAGAGAAACACAAATTTCATAATCTATAGGCGTTTATTAAAGCGTGAAATTTAATTTGAAAAGAAAACTTTAGATTAAAGAATAGAAGATTTTAACTTCTATAAGTTAAAGTATTGCGTTTGGTCCAAAAAACTTTAGAAGTTAAGTCATGAAGCCGGATCGGCCTGGTTCTTTATCTTGGTTTCAACATCTTTAGCTGCACCTCTGTCTCCACTAACTATAATCCACATATATTGGAATTGCGTTACTCGTTCTATGAGGTTGTTGGCGAGTTTCATTGAAGGAAGATTGATGTTTTTTTTGATGCGCATTTTTTCATCTTGCTATCGGTAATTTTCAGGCCCAATTTAGCGAACTCTCGCTCTAGGTCGTTCACTTTATGTTACATGCACTGAAAATCTAGAGAACTCAAAAATTGGGTTCATTAAACCATAAAAAAAAGTTTAGCGGTGGAACCCTCAATAAGAATCCGTTGAACCCTTAAATTTTGCCTGGTTTTTGGAAGCTTATAGCGTAAATAATCAAAAGATTAGGTATAAATAAATTGCAAATTACACATAAAACAATTTAATCCGGCTAGTTTCGGGGGTTGAACACTGTGCAGTGCAGCCTGGTCTGGCACCCGAAGGAGTTTCAAAGGGCTCAGACAAGTTAGCGTCGTGAAGTACTCTACGCTTTCGTACGTACGTAATTAATAGAGTGCGTTCTTTATTTCATTGTGTCGGTGCGATGTCAAGAAAAAGTCAAATTTGAGAAAACATTTTATTGCTTTTAATGGTAAAAAGCTTTAGTTTTATATTCTTTATCAAACAACATTATCAAATTTATTCATGTTATTTTTCTGACATTTGAATGATAAATGTGTAAAAAAAATTTAATGCAGATTTTTGTACCATACTGCTTAGAAATAGAACACGGCTTTTGTTGTGAGGAAATTTGCTCATGCTAGTGAAGTGGCGCGTCAGTGGCTGGAATTCAGATTTTACTTTCATTTGGCCATACCGATCCTGCCCGTGACGATGACGATGAGATTAACTTTGAGTTTTTTCATCGTTGACAATAATATTGCTTCGTGTGCGCTATTTTTAATGAATTATAGAGTAAACAAGGTAATTTCCATAGTCAGAATCATGTTTTCGAAAAATACTTGCAGTACAAATTTAAGTATATGGGATAGAAGACGTTCGAATGATGTTCATGTCGAAGAGGATAATAATTTTCCCCGAAGCAAAAATTGAACACGACTTGCTAGGATCAATAAACTGGTAACTCATTTGCTAAACCATTAAAGTTTTTGTGGTTCAGAGTCCATTATAAGATGTAGATCTGCTAAAACTTTGATAGTTCTCTGAAATATGAGGCCTGGTCTTAGGCCACATTATTATATTATATTATTAACATCTTTAGAACGGACCTATATAAGGGTATGATTTTAAAGTAACACTAGGCTAGGTTTAGCCATTTTATTTCTCACATCCACTTTTTGACAGTTAGCATTAAGGTGTTCTACGATACATGACTCCTACTGATTTTAGGATCCTCTGGCTGCCAATGGAACCTTGTATTGGAACCCCCAAGAGAGTGAAATACCTACTTGTTGTCCCATTTAATTTTATAGAAGAGTCTTTCACATGAATCATAGTTTTAGCTTCAAAATGATAGGGAGAATTTACTGGAAACTCTATTGCTGAACTTTTAAAATTACCTAAATTTCCCGATTCGAATTTTGGTTGAAGTGCAGTTTTGGTACAAGTTTTGCGGTAATCTAAGGCTTTGGCACCATTTTCTTGAACCTTGGAAATGAAAAGGTGCCAGCCCGTAACCACCTTAAACACGCTTAAAAGGACTTGATTCTAAGTAAAGTGAGCGAAGGAGTATAAATTCATAATCAAAGGTAAACAGCGTTATAAATATGATAAACAGTCACAATTTATAGATTTGGCATCAAAATCAACCTCCTAATGATGTTGATTCGGAGCATTAAATAGAAAACAAGTATAGAAAACACGTGATATAAACTTAACCTACGTGATTTTCTTTCTAAACATCAACTCCAATCATAAAGCGTCAAAAGACAAAAAAATAATATTTTTTCATATTTTTTTTATATCGGATTCCCTGACATTTCAAGTTTCTTTTCATTTGTGAGTAAATATTGCTGGCGATGGACTATTAAAGACACTAAATGTCGTTTACATTCGACTACCACGTAATTGAGGAGCAAAATCTAAACTAAAACGAAAATCCTTTTTCTAAGAACCATGAAATTCTTTAAAACATTAAGAAGATTTTTCTGTATTTAAAGTATTATGCAAAATAAATACAGTTCGATTAGGTAAACGAAAATAAAAATACTTGAAAAATGTTTATTTATGCAAATAAAAATTTAAAAGGTTTTCTTTTAATTGTCATGGTTTATTTTATTTCATCATCCCCTCCCTCAATCAGTTTCTAAAAATATTCTCCGAAATCAATGAACGTGTGACGGAAATCATGGTTTAATTAAATCACGTTGATAAATCGAATTGGATAAATCTAAACTCTGCATCCTGAACCTGAAGTCTTCGAAATTCAATAAGCTCAAAAGGAAAAATTAAATAAATTTCAAAACAATCAAGTGAAATTAAATAAATAAAAAATATGAGATTGGATACAAAATGTACCTGTTTATGATAACGCCCGTAAGCACTTCGTGGAATAAAAATTCAATGAAACATAATTAATAATATAAAGAATACCACCGCAAAGTGGATTATGGCTGTTTTCATTTGATTATGATGATTCTAATAGACTTAGTCAATTACGTAATTCAAATAACGAAACAAACTTTTCGTGCAAATTGACCAATGACCAAAGGCCATCAAATGTTTCATATAATTTACCCAACTAAATCTGCATTACATTGACGTAATCTTTTTCTTGAATGACCATATGACTTGCTCAGTAGAGCTTTTGGTACGGGTTCAAAACAGACCCGTGACGATGAAATTAACTTTGAGAATTTCATCGTTATGGATAAGGTAGATTGCTTCATATGCTCTAATATTCATGAATAATAGGGTAAACAAGGTAATTCTTTGTATCGTTACAGTCATGCTATTAAAAATTATACCTGCTGCAAAAACTATAATAGGTATGTGATAGAAGGCGTTTGACTAACTAACTAACCTCTTCGATATGAACACCATGAAAGAGGCTCACAGAAAATTTATACTGAAATTTTTAGATAATGTATCTAAAAAATTTGGTAAGCCCTTCATTCTAATTATTAGTTAAAATTACTAAAAATAATAGTTAACTAATCTAAAAAAAGTAATATTATGTTAACTAGTTATGGAACACGATTTTTATTCAAAACGTGAAATTACAACTTTAAGTTCACCTACCTATCTAATGTATGTATTCCAAGGTAAGATTAGATTTTAGATCATTTATCTAAAATTTGCAGTTGAAGGTTGTTAACTGAAATTTTAGATCAAAGCAGCGAACTAATGAAATCAGTGGGAGAGGTTTAGTCCTGTTTTCAGATAAATGATCTGCCAGCAAAAACTGAGCCCCAGTTGATGGGCTAATTGAAGTGGCAGCTTATTAGCATAACAATCAAAGTTTTGGAAGCCACTATAAACTGTAGCTCCACTAATACCTACAAATTTCTCTGAAATATGAGGTTCCTCTAGGGTACTAATAGTATTAATAGGTTTTCTACAGAAAAAATCTAACATGCTCCACCACGAGATACAAACGCCGCACCTCCAGTCACAGAGAAGTTCTATCACCTTAGTAATATATAGAAAGAAATTTGTTTTTTGAGTCTAATTGACCACAACTTTACTCTAGACTTGCTGTACTGATCCCTAAATACTCTCAAGATCAATTAAGTACCACCTCGATTCTTTTTTAATTTTTGTTCTCTTAGGGGCTAAAAAATCATTATTTTCAATAATAGTCCCATATAACCACCTGTCATAGGGCGATTGAGTGGTTAACATGCTAACCTCGTATCCACTAGGTTCCGGGTTCGATTCCCGTCCCGGTAGATGCTATCGTGTTCAGTTGAATTGGAAAGTTGATTTTCAGTTTGTAATAAATATGTATTGTCGATATTTCTATAAATA
>JXPH01028299.1:19128-29157 GCA_001014845.1 Mochlonyx cinctipes
AAAATAAACAGATCCATTACAATACTCTAGACTTTAACTTTTCTGGTTTTAAGAGTTACATAATATCGTGTGTAGTAGCTTATCGGAACGTTTTTGAGCATAAATAAAATTCAAAGTGTCCGACTTACATAAGAAGATGCTGGCGGGGACATAGAGCCACCTTCAGCTTATACAGGAAGATGCTGAAGTGGAACGCAAATTAGTTTTACCATCATTAACAATTATTTTAGAACCCTTGAAGGCTTTAACCGATTGTGCTCAAAATTGGTAAGTTGGTAATGACCAAAAATTTAGCCATTTCGTTTGAAAACGGCAGAAATTTTTCCCAATTCACATTCTTATGGGAGCTCTTAGCAAGCTTTGGCCGATTGTGCTCAAAATTAATAAACTGACTCAAGACAATAAGTTATCTCCATGCCCGAAATTTGAGCAATTTTAATTCATTGATTACGTCAGAATTTATATCTATTTTTTTCATTTAATTTACCCACCTATGTATGGAAGCCAATAGTACGCTTTCACCAATTGGGGTCAAAATATATAGGTTGACTTGGGACAATAATTTATGTCTATTAGTAAAATTTCAGTCATTTTGTTTGATTAAACCAGAACTTATTTCGATTTTTTCATTAAACTCATAAACATGTATGGGAGCCCATAGTGGGCTTTGGCCGATTAAGTTCAAAAACAACAAGGTTCTCTACATGAATATTGAAAAATATGAAATTTTCAGTCCAATCGGTCAATGATTGCTATCGCTATCGTTGAAGAAAGAATTTACCGACAACCCACAATCTACAAACCGACATACAGACATCTCCCCGATTCGGTCACATATGATTTCTAGAGGTGTAAAACGTATTTTAAAAGTGACTTTTTCAAGGAAAAGTTAATGTAAAAATACTGTACCAGAACCATAATCCGTGCTCACTTTTAAAATAGTTTTCTTTTCTAATTTTACCAAAGAAAATAATACCAAGATATTCATAAACGAGGATTCGTCGGGGAAATCGTTGTAGAAAATCTCAAGTAGTTTGTGAAGGCATACCAACATTTGAAAAAAAAAATTAATCTGCAACATAGCATCTACAATGAGAATAATGCAGTAAACCCAGGTCTATGTGGTGCGTATTTTCAATAGGGATTACCATGTAAACCAAGACACAAACTAAAAACTAAAAGGTACAAACTAAGACACAAACCAAAACTCTCCAACATTATATCAAAATTTAAAAGTAAAGTTTTGCAATCTGAGGAAATGAAGAAAAGGTTGCACTGAATGAGACAGAATAACCAAAATGAAATCTGGCAACGCATTTAATCATCCACTTTTTGTTTTGTGAAAAATATGTTTTATTTCAATAAAAAAGTAATTTTCACGAAATGTTTTCAGAAAAAATAGTTCATAATCAATAAAAATGGAATGAAAAATATGATATAAAATCATTTGACGTTTAATGCTTGTTTAGGCGATTGTCAAAAAAGTGTTAATAATCTTTGATATTACCTGTAAGTAGACACAACTGCACATTTTTACAATATGTGCTTACTGGGGCAATAGATAAAATTACACAGTTGATCAAACCAAAGTAAAACGGCAAAAATAACAAGAACAAGAAGAAGGAAGAGTATCTTGAGATCCCCTTTCATGTGGTTTCTCTCCATCATTAATACTCGCAAATAGGTACGTAAATATAAAGAGAAAGTTTTTCTGTTGATTCTTTCTTACTCATACACGTGATGATGAAACTTTTTCCTCAAAATTCCTTTCCCACGATCTAATTAAGCATTTTGATTAAACAAAGTATCTTCTTCAGATTAAAATGAATATGAAATAATGGCAATATTCCATCATCAAAGTATAAAAAGACGCCCACCTGAAGAATAATAATTTTAGTAATTTATAACTTTTATATTTTTTGGCGGGAAAGTCAAGAGAAAAAGTTGAATGATGGCGCTACGTGTTGATTTTGGTTTAAGATTTTCTATTTCTAACCTGACGCCATTTGTTGTGAGACAGAAAATAGAACAACAGGATTGTGTAAATATTTATTTACTTATCTGCACAATATCCTTTTCTCCTTTTATCATCATTAACATCTTGTTTTACACAATAATACAGCAAATTGGAATAACAGTCTCAATTTACATTCTTCTAGTTTTACAACGAAAAATAAATGTACGAGAAGGGAGAAAGATTGAGTCCAACGAATCGGATCTAATATGACATCCTAAGCATGCAGCAACATATAACCATAAAAATAATTCGAAATGCATGTATGTTGAAAATAAGATTGTATTATCTACTGAATTACATAATATATGTCTGCATTGATTGATTGCTTCCCCTTACTCCCCCCCTACCTAACCCAGCACGGTACTCCCAGGTATATAAACCGAATTTTTGATTGATGAATCAATATGTTAAATTGCACCATTCTTTCTTCCTTCTTTATTTTGATAGATTAGATAAACTGATCGAATGAAGATTTTTTTTGACAGATTTTTCATGAGTAATATATGGCCGGAAAGGCATAAATTATTCAATAACTTTGGTTTAAAAAAAACATATTGTGGGCGGTAAATATCCTTTAATATCTTGGAGTGCTTTAAAAAGTTTTTATAGAGAAAAATAACTAAACTAGAGTGTTTTGGTCCTTGACTCAACATGGTTATTTATAGGAGTGCACGCTAAATTAAAATTACCGAATTAGCTGTGAAATTCACCGATTTTACGAAACTTTCATTTAGTTTGAGAGGACATACCGGTCGAACTAGATAACTCTTGAAACATTAATTCTCTTCCAAATACTCAACATCTTCTCGTAGATATTCCAGGCTGACAATCTTGTTATATTTACTGCCAGCAGATGGCCTACACTAGAATTGGTCTTTGAAGAGGATTTGAAATAATGGCTAACTGACGGTGGAAATTTGAACAACAAAAAGAGTGTTATAAATTTTTGACAACCCCATAGAAGTATCGATGAACGTTTTATATAGTTGCGTAAAAATACGCGACATTGGGTCCAATTGGCTTCGATATTATATGCTGTCAAAACCTATAGCTTTGATATTTTGTACCGGGCTCACTAATACCCTCTTGACATGGAGGACCTCAATTCGACGGTGGAGTTTTTAAGTTTTTTCTCCAACAAACATTTTTGTTAAACGCTCAAGCGCCCATGAGCCCTAAAAGAATACAAAAAACGTAGGAAACCGCCACCTTTGATATTTATTATGTATTTCATGAAAGGAACTATATGAAAACTTGGACAAAGATCGTATGTGCAAAGTTTTTAGATGATTGGAAAAGTAGCACCAGGAACAGATGATACTATCCCAAATTTAGCATAGGAACTGCCCTTGGTTTATATTCCAAATTTGAGCTCATTCTTATCTCTAGAACTCAAGAGTTGTGGAAGTTTCAAGTACATAGTAGCCCTCAGATCCCGATGTTCTACGGCGAAACTTTTTTAGGAACTGTTCAGGATACTTACCACAAGATTATGTTCCAGATTTGAGTTCATTCCGCTCATTAGAACTCAAAATTTCTGAAAAACTCTTTGGGGGCCCCAGACCCCGTGGACCAATTTGACCCACTAACGGACTCGCCCTACTTTTTGTGAGAAAAGCTCCCACACAAAATTTCAGCCCAATTGGTTGAGAACTACGCGAGTTATTGAGGACACAGAACCAAAAGGGACCAAATCCATA
The DNA here is from genome assembly GCA_001014845.1 of Mochlonyx cinctipes. Classification (NCBI taxonomy): domain Eukaryota; kingdom Metazoa; phylum Arthropoda; class Insecta; order Diptera; family Chaoboridae; genus Mochlonyx; species Mochlonyx cinctipes. Next base: position 22,846 of record JXPH01028299.1, read on the forward strand.
AGGCTGAATTTTTTTCAAGTTTGGACATTTGGCCGAGATAAAAAAAATTAAAATTATAACTTATTTTTAATTAGAAAACCCCACATAATGCACTTATTTTAACTAGAAAACCCCAGATAATGCACGATTTTTTTAAAGAATTTTTTCAGTGATTGCGATACAGTAAAATTAATATTATTGCATACATTACACTATGAGTTTTAGTTAAAGAAAGTTATTTTTGCCGATTTTTAAAAAACCACACGTAATGCACCCCTTTTCCTGAGAATTTTTTTTAAATTAGGATATAGTAAAATTAATATTATTGCACACAATGCACCCTTTTTTCTTAAATTGATTATGAATATTAGTGAAGAAAGTTAATTTTCGCGATAGTTAAGAAACCCTTCATAATGCACCCTTATTTCAAAGATTTTCTTAGTGATTACGATACCCTAAAATTGATATTATTGCATACAATGCACCCTTTTTTCTTAAATTGATTATGAATTTTAGTTAAAGAAAGTTATTTTTGCCGATAATTAATAAATCCCACATAATGCACCCTTTTTTCTAAGACCTTTCTGTATACAATTTTTTCTATTTCGGCCAGATGTCGCTAGATAATATCTGTTTCTTATTTCGGCCAAATGTCCAAAAAACTTTCTTCAGTTCGGCCAAATGGGATTCGGCCGTTTGGCATTCCACCAAACGGCCTTCGGTCAAGTGTAACAAGACACAGACATAAGCTTTTCATTTCTATCTATAAATATAATGAGAGAAATAAAGAAAAGCTAATAAATAAAGAAGAACAGTGTCAGTTTTGAGGTCATTGTGGTAGTACAGGAGTTTCTCTCCCATGGTGTAGTGCAAAATAATGATGCAAGAAGCTTAAACGTTGAAACGCTTTCCGCGTTTATCCTGTATTTTTTGTAATTTTAATTCAAGTTAATTAAAAAAAACAAAAAGTAAGTCTGTAGCTCAAACATTAAATTTTTAATCTTTTCAATGCTCTTTACTGCAAACTTATTTTATGCTCCATTTCCCTTTTTCCAATAATAATATCCAACATTAAAAAGTGCCAACATCATAATTCTGTATACTGTACAATATTAAAAATTCATTTCGCTCGTCGATATATTATTAACTTTTTTTTTTGAATATTTTCTGATCGATCCATTTAGCATTTAATAATTAAATTCCCACATAAAAAGGCTGATGAAGATGATTAAAAAAAGCTTATGGGAGAAGTTTTAATGAATGTTGTAGGACGTGTCTGTTGTTTTTTGTTATCTGTTCGTGTTGAAAATTGTTCTTCAACTAACCACTTTTAACAATTGCAATTAGTACCTATTTTCATTTGATATACATGGCTGATGGAAAAAGACTGCACTCCCAAAAACCTCCTAAAGTACTTCTTAAGACAAACCATTCTGCAGCAGAACCATCCTCTTATTCCTCTTGGTTGCGGAGATATTGCAATTTGCATATATTTTGCAAACTACACAAGATCAATTTAACATCTTGGTTTTGTATGATAGCTGACTTCACTACCTTTAAATTGATACCTTACATAAGCCTAGGGATCATGTTAGTCCAGAGATAATGGACATGAAGCAAAAACTGCAAAACCGCAACAAAGAGGAATTGGAGGGATTGTAGATAGTACTGCTGCAGAATGGTATGTCTTAAGAAGCACTACAGGGGGTTTTTGGGTGTGCAGCTTTTTCTCGCCAGCCCTTTATTACAGCTATGAAATTGGCACTAAGCTAGATTTTTGAAATTAGAAGCAAAATTTATTTAAAAATAGTAAATTTCCTCTTCGTTCTTCTGACAAAGGAGAACTTTAGAGATTTAAAACTAATTTTCCTCTTAGTTTCTGTGCAGATTTTACATAAGGCGGAAAAATTTAAGCCGAATTTTCATAAGGCCGAAAATAAGTAAGGTTGAAAAAACAGAAAGCGCCAATATTATAAAGCAGAATTTTTTAAAAGCAAAAATAATCAAAAGGTCGAATTTTCATAAAGGATGACAGAAAAATAAAATTTATAAAAAAACATCAAACTTTTTTTTGATATAGCATACAAAATAAAAAGCTAATTACCATGTCGCACTGATGGTCAAAATCTTCGAAAAAATATGGAAATATTTAAAGCCCTTTTAAAAATTATCTTCAAATCACGAATGAATGATTGGAAAACTTAGTTTTTAACTTAATTATTCAATTGCAGCAATAAAAATAATTTTCCAACGTTTCTTTAATATTTAAAATCATTTTCGAAATTTTTCCGAACTATGTAATCAAAAAAGTTCCCATAAGATTTGGACCCGTTCATGAACTAGTTCATGGGGACCCGTTAGTGATACTACAGGATATGCTTCTTATTGGCAAGTGTAATTGCCACGCCTTAGATGAAATCTGCATCTGTTAAATTCTTAATTCAGAAACTTTTTTAAATAAACTTTCATCTAATTTTATATTTTCCTTTATCCTAGCATTGGAAAGATTCCCAGCAAACAAGTTGATAATCATGGCTTCTGTTGATTTTTGCTTTTTTCTCAGCCCTTCTACAAGTTTCACTGTCGCAAAGTGCCTTCTTCCAACAATCATGGTCTATCGACGGTGCCAGCTCTCAATAATGTTGTATTTCTGGGCAGCTATTTCAATACAATACCAAATTATATTTGCTCCAGAAATTATTCAAATAAAGAAGGTATAGCTTTGGCTTAAGAACCTTATAGGCAGCAACAATTTTCTTGGGAAGCTGGAAAGACAAAGCTTGCAATTTTTCAAAACCTAAAAATATATCAACTTTTTTGGCGTATTCTGCTTAAGCCCTAACTGTCCCATTTCACTTAATAAGCTTTTTGACTAATGAAAAAAGCATCAAAAATTTTCGAATCAGGAAAACATTCCAATCTATCCATATGAGTTCTGGATCAAATTCTAATCCTTTTTCATTGGCGTGGGCAATAAGGATTTCTAAAGTGTTTTTCAAAATTTCTTCAGTTTTTTATTCAACAGGAAATAAACAAAAAAAAGTGTTCTGGAGTTCTCAACGTTTCCAATAAATCCATAAAGTGTATAAAGCTGTTAATATTCAAGTGGACATGTGGATAATGTGCCATCCATTATCCAATATTTGGCTCTTTCCAAACGATAAAGATTTTGTTCAGTGAAAACTATCATGATTATCATTTCGAAAATAAATCAAGGAATAGGATGGATGGTCGCAGAGGAGCCTAGTGGACCGGAGCGAGCGGTGGTTTACTTGACCCCTCTGTGGCCATTCAGCCAATCGGCAACATAATCGCAATAGCTTTGAAAATTAAGCCTAATGTTATTGGTTATTGGTGCTTTTTGAATTATTCCTGCCTTATTTAATAGCGGTTTCATAGAAAAAAAAATTTGGCCTAATAAATAGTCAACCTTATGATTTTTGGCCTATCAACGTTGGATCACAATTGAATTACATCAAATCTTTGAAATTTCAGGGTTGCTGAAAAATTTGCAATTTCTTTTTGCGATTCCAAATCAGACATTTAAAATGTTGGTTTTTTGAATATGGACTGAGAGGGCTACAACATTGAGGTCACAAATTTTTATGCCTCCTACAGAAACAATGTTAGCTGTGCCTCCAGTTTATCAAATGGGGCTTAATTTTCATTTTACTAATGCGACAACTCAATTTTAATTCGTAAAAACAACAAAGAAGCTTTACCAAATTTTCGCTGAAGATTAAGGAAAATGTAATGTAGGTGGCTGCTATCGCGAATGATGGGAAAAATTTAATTCTAATAAATCAAAATATTTCCATTAAATATATCAATCTCAATGTTTATCCGACAACATACGTCGGGAAATGACAAAAAATATTTTGTTTGCTCGCAAAACATTGGAGTGGCTTCCAAAAACAAGCCCTTCAGCCACAGCACCGAATGAAAATTCTGTTTGAATCGTTGAAATTAATCGAAAAAAACTCCTTATTTTCACCAAAGCTGCAAGCAATCATCATAATTTGTTTATACATTTACATAAACTCTGTTTACACACCATCACGGTTATTTTTTGCAGAAATGAGTATTTATTTCACGAAAATAAAGTTATTAAACTTTATGAAAATTAGTATACTTATTTATACGTTTAAAATATAATTTATTTTAGTAAACAGTTTCAAACTGTGCAAAATTGTGAGGATAAAATATGACAATTTATTCTCCTTGTGGAGGCAAAAAAGCAAATGGGTGGCAATTAAATATCTTATTTATTTTACGCTGGCATATACAAAAGAATTCAAACTTTTTGCCGGGATTACTTATTCTAAAACAATGTTGGCTTCTAAAAATAAAGGATTTATTGAGAAGGTATCAAAAATTAACTGAAATTAAATTACTCGCAAAACTTTTAGGTCTCTTTTTGTATAATTTAATTTGAATATAATTAGCAATCAATCAGATTGGACCAACTTAATGTGATTGGAATTAAATTAAATTGAATGAAGTAAGTTTATTTTCTACCAATTGGCATTTTGAATCCTCTTTTATCTCTACGAATAGAAAATTGCTTTTTCAGGGGGGAAGAAACAAGGTGGATAATAGCTATTTTTCTTCATTTCAGTCACATTTATTATAAGAATTACACTCTCAATTATTAAGATCAGAATCCTAAATTCATAAAAAAGCTGGTGGATTTGTATGGATAGATGCTTGGATTTCAAAATGAAGTGGTCTATGAGTATCATAGAAGCTGAAAGTCAAATTTACACGTAGGCCTTTTGTGTTCATACCCCATATGAATGGGGTGGAAAATAGGGAGAGTGTGGTATATTTGGATAGAAATGGGGGAGGAAATAAATGTGGAAGTGAAAGTGAAACCTGATAAAATAAAACAATACAAAATACATAAAATATAAACCAGGGAGATGTTCAAAGCACCCGAATTATATGGACAAAGGTCCCAAATTTTTTTAAAACAAGAATTCAAATCGGACGAAAATTTTCTTAAAACATAGAATTTTTTGTAGATTAGCTCAAAAACACTGAAAACTGAACCCCACACCCAGCTGATATATACTAATATTGAAAGCACAAAGAACAAAACCTGGCCAATCCGGCCAATCCATCTAGCACAAGAACTGATCTTGGGTACTTGCCATAAGCTTATTTTTTAAATTTTAGCTCATTCCAATCACTATAACTCACGAGTTCTCGACGTGACCGATACCTAGGAGCCTCCAGATCCCGATGTTTGAGTCATATTTTTTAGGAACTGTTCTTGTATACTTAACAAAAGCTTGTATTCCAAATTTGAGCTCATTCCGATCACTAGAACTCAAGAATCCTGGCAGTTCCTGGTACAAAGGAACCCTCAGATCCCATTGTCCCAGAGTCAAACTTTTTTGGAACTGTTCTTGAACACTTACCATAAGCTTATATTCCAAATTTGAGTTCATTCCAGTCACTAAAACTCAGAAATTCTGGAACTCCCCGGTATACAGGAGCCCTCAGATCCCGATCCAAATTTGAGCTCGATTCGATCACTAGAACTCAATTTCTGAAAAATTCTGGTGATTTTGGGAGCCCCTCGATCCCGTGGTCTGATTTGCCCCATCTACGAACTCATCCTTACTATTGACGGAAAAAGCATCCATACCCAATTTCATCAAAATCGGTTGAATTATCGACCAAACATGCATACATACATACAGACACCAATTGTTTTCTGATTTACTTGTTTCAGACCAAATGGAACAACTTTTGTGAGAACAGGAAGAATTCTATTTTTTTCGAGGAACTTATGTATGGGAGCCCACAGCCTTTGTTTGATTGGAAATTAATAAAATGGGTACAATTAATAATCTTGGCCAAAATTTCAAAAGATTTTATTAGTAAATGTTCACAGATAATTGTACAAACTAAAATTTTAGTTTTTTTACCAAAATTCAGGCAAAATTCTACCCACTATTAATTTTAGTTCGAGCTTCGAACTATTATTTTTAGTTCGATTTATAATTATATATTTATATTTTGCCAGAAGGGCTAGGGCATGCAACTGCCAACTTTTTCAAAAACTATTTATTTTAGTTCACATATCCAAACTATTTTTTTCAGTTCTTTTAACTATTTATTTTAGTTTTTTCACTAAAAAACTATTCTGATAGTTCAACGAACTAAAAATATCGTTTCTAAAATTATCTGTGTGTGATTTATATCGTTCTTATTATTAAATTAACAAATTTTTCAAATGCGAGCCTACAGAAGCCTTTGTTCGATTGGGCTCAAAATTGGTAGGGATTAATTAATGTTCAACTCCAAATTTTTAAAAGATTTTAT
>JXPH01028375.1:0-14431 GCA_001014845.1 Mochlonyx cinctipes
CCTACGTTTTTATTAAATAAATCCTTAAGACTCAGGGTCTTGTTATGTGCAAAGTTTTGCAGATTAATGTATTTATATTGACTTTTTAGAAAATTGAATTATTACAACATATAAACTGATAATTAGGCAGACCATTCACGCAATATTGAAAACCATTTTCAAATAAAGTTGATATGGCTCTTCCAGGATTTGAACCCAGGACCCAGATGTGTCGATGACGTAATGCGTAGAAAACCACGCCTNAGAGCCCATGAGTTCGTTAATTGATCAAATAGGACCATGGGATCTCCAATACAAACTTTTCTGAATTTTCCAAAAATCTTGAGTTCTAATAATCTTATTTAGCCCAAATTCTGCACATAATCTTGTGGTTCAGTTCATAAAAAAATTTGACCCTGGGAGATCGGGATCTATGTACCAGAAACTTTCAGAATTCGTGGGTGCTAGTTAACGGAGTGAGCTCAAATTTGGAATATGAGCTTTTGCCTAGTACCAGGAACAGTTTCAGTTTTCTTTTCTTCCTCCCATCAGTCATATTTATGGGCAGAAAAGGTAAGCTTATGTATCAGTAAAATTTGAAAAATGTTGGTTCCTCGGGAAAAGTTGCTCTAAATCTAAATGCTCTGAATTGCGAAAAAAGACAAAAAAGTATGTGTGCGTGTCTGTCTGTGTTCCTGTGTCCTCGATAACTCACGTAGTTTTCATCCGATTTGGCTGAAGTTTTGTGTGGCAGCTTCTTCAACAACAGTAAGGACGGTTTCGTAAATGGGCCAAATCGGGCCAGGGGGGGGAGGTCCGNCAAATTTTTGTTCCAAAGTTTGAGTGGTAATGATCGGAATGAGCCCAATTTTGGAACACACTTTTGTTGTAAGGATCCAAGAACAGTTCCTAAAAATGCATGACTGTGGGACACCAGGATCTGTGAGCTCCTGCGTACCAGGAACTTCCAGAATTCCTGAGTTTTAATGATTGGAATGTGGTCAATTAATACGAGCTTATGGCAATTGTCCAAAAGCAGTTCCTATGCCAAATTTGGTATAATATCATTCACTATTTTGGTGCCTTCAACTACCAGACTGTTTTGGATAACTCTGTAGATAGCTTTCAGGTTTTTGCATATATGATCTTTGTCCAAGTCTAAACCCAGTTTTCATCATAAAATAAACAATAAATAAAAATGAAAAGCTACATTAACCACTTTTTCATGTTTGTGGTACACATTTTAGACGATTTTTTACTAGATTTGCCTGTTTTGGTGCACACTAAACATTTTTTGACAGTTATTCAGATAGAACGCTCTGAATTTCACTCATCCAAATATTTTGTCATCATTTTCACTGCGCATTTGGTTGATTTTAATATGAAACTGAAAATTAATTTGATTAATTAATTAACTTGAAGTGCACGTCAAATCGTCATGAATGAGCATCATAATTCTTTATAAATAGTGTACATTTTTTTAGTGTTTAAAAACTATGCACATAATGCATCATTAACTGTTTACAGTCTACCATTTATCACATATATCGTGTATCTTTACCCATCATTGACCGTTCAAAACCTACCTAACTTACATCTATCTTCATACATCAAATATTTCAAGGGTACACCAAATATTTACAGTTTTCTACTGCTACCTACTTTTACCCTATATACAACAATTTTTTCTACAATAATTTTATTTCATAATATCTCATTTTCTCATCTCTAAATCTAAATGAGTAAAACGATTCATAACAAGCATAAAAAAAATTGAAGATCAATAACATCATCATCGCCATATGATTCGTTTGCTTGGTGTTGGTTCTGCTGAATGGAAACCTGCTTCCTGATCTAGGTATTATATAAAAGAAAGATGCTGTAATGTCAACATTTTTATGCGAATTTTTCTTTATTGTTGTGCTAGGAGGTCGGGAGACACGATGCTCCACATAATTACGAAGAATATTACATGTTTATGATGAGAAATTGTGATTTTTTTAACAGAAACTTTAACAGTTTTATTTCTTATTACAATTCCAGGGGGATTTTCTTTAAAAATGTTATGCAAATATTGAATTCAGCAAAAACGAAGCTCAACTAATAAGCATCAGGTTGTAATGTAATGAGTTTGTTATTTATGAATAATTGGATATAATTCCAGGCAATTTTCATACAAACTTTTGAACTCTGTATAGAAGGCAGGAAAAAGAGAGAACAGGGGTGCAAGAGAATGTTGATTTGTGATTCGCTTATCACCATTATTTATGTTCCATTTAATAAAGTAATTTTCCATCAGATAAGTATTTGTTTAAATTCAATGCACCTTGAAAATTAAAAAAAAGTTATTCGAAATCACAACATGAAATATCAAATTTGTTGATCATTACTTTATTACGTTATTTCTGAATCCACCATATCGTTGATCATTTAATGTAAAATGAAATTATATTTTCGTATTTACATTAAAAATTGTTACAAATTTCCAAACACTAACATGGGATGGGATGTAATTGATGTATAATAAATGCTCAATCATTAAGAATTTTTGATGTTCACCAGATGTAGGACATTGTTCGTTATTTGGAGTAAGGTGCTTGGTGTCAGTTGTTTCTGTTTGGTTTTAGTTGTTAGGTGTTACGTGGTCAGCAGGAATGGAAAAGAAACACCTTAGATAGTCATGATAATATTTTCAATACTTTTTACTTTATCTATACCAATAATGGTGGCTTCCTGTCAAAAAATTAATTTTGGATTTTCTATCATAAAATTTATTTCAGACCTCAGATTAATAATGTTAAAGGCTGTAGTACCTTAGAGGAACCAGATGAGTCCCAATTTTTCAGAGAACTTTCTTGATATTAGTGGACCTACAGTTTATAGTGGATTCCGAATCACCATAACTGTTATGGTTATGCTAATGAGTTACCAGTTCATTGATCCCATCAAGTCATGTTCAATTTTTGCTTCGAGGAAACCGACTACCTTCTTCAAAATAAACACCATTCAAACGCCTTCTTTACCATACTTAAGTTTTTTTGCATCAAATATATTTTTCATAGCATGGCTGTGACGATACATGTCCAAAATTACCTTGTTTACACTAGCCTTCCTTAATAATAGCGCACAGAAAGGAATCTACCTTAACGAGAACGATGAAGTATTAGTATTATGTCTCCATAAGGCCATGTAAACAATCCTTCATTATAAGTTTGATCATAATCCAGACATAGGATACAAATCAGAATGTTAGGTCCTATCAAAAATCCAGTCTTTGTGGAGACTTTGATAGAGAATAGTTAGACTTTCCAAAGTCTTCATAGAATTTACATAGTTTTTCAAAAGTTTATTTCAGACTATATGAAACCTTTTTTGACGTTTCTCATCAAAATAAACTATAAAGTGTGCGTAAATTTATCAAAATAGTAGTTTTAAGCGTGTAAAAAACGGTTTGAAAAGGCAAAAATGATGTTTGTGTTGCTATCTACAAATTAATCAAGTTTTTTCATATATTCACTGCTTTCATTCATGATGACGAGGACGAGGACGTTGATATGAAGGAAGACAAACAGAAAACGATGCCGCAAAAAATGGTAGCTTCTGGACCAGTCATTAACGAAGTTTCGCTAAATCTCGGGGACATGTCGTTAAAAGCCCTGTAAACTGTCCTGTGAATACAGTTTGTTGGACTGTAATCAAGTAATAGGAACGAGAGCACATTTTACAATCCTTTCGAGCGAAACCAATTCAATAATAGTGACCTGTAATAAGTTATCCTCCTTGCACATTAGGGGCTCCTAAGGTCAATTAAGATGGTGAGTGTGTTTATAAATGTTATAAGGATAGGTGGAGCAACATAGTTTTACTTAATAAAAATTTAAATTTGATTTAAATAAAATATTAAAAGTATATACCCTTTTTTCATTTTTGGCCAAAAAAATTTGGCCAGATTTTTAGTATGCCTCCGTTCCGGACGTCACTTCAGCTTTTTCAATACCTCCGCTCCTATCGTCACTCTAGCTAATGTAAGTAGGAACTCGATTTTATTGATGCCCGAAATTATAGTTCAAAACATTAGCAATTTTGAGTAAATACTTAAAAAATGGAAGTACCATTAATGGATACTACTACACTCAATTTTAGATAGGGACTATTGTGGGACCAGCGGTGCCAAATCCAGACATTTACTCAATATTAAATCTGGATTATCTCAGCCTTATTTTAAGATAAGGCTTCCAAATTTGCATTTTAATTTTCCGTCTTATCGGACGTTTTTTCTCAGGCTCATTTGTATAAGAGTCTCCAGAGACTGTGAACGAATTTGGCCCAATTTCCTCCTAGTGGTAGCCATCAAAATAATCAATGTGAATTACCAATGAAAGCCGGTTAGTTTTGCGCCAAAGAAATGGATTCTCTCATTGATGACTCAAAGGATGAACGCCAATCCAATGCCATCTTTTATGCATAATTCCTTTTTATGTGGGAGGGAGCCCATAGTAGGCTTTCGGTGATTGGGCTCAAAATTTGCATTAATATCTATCACCGAATGAAATTTCAACCCTGTTGAAATTCTATTTTCGCTATATGCTCATTTTAACTCATCATAAATTACACAAATCGTGGATCTGTTGCTCTACGGCAATAATGCTAGTGGTGCTAAGGAATTTATTTTAAATTAAAATAAAAAAAAATTATTTCAGGATTGACTAGCAGTAAAAAGGACGTCAATTTGTCTAGATATGATTGTAAAGAGAAAAAACGTTCAAAACTTTTTTTGCGCCTAAGACAATGCTGAAGTGTGCATAAAGATTGAGCCTTAAGGTACTTTCTCATACCTGAATCTTTCAATACAGATTTGAAGCAATTGTCGCAATATGAGTTAATTTTTGATAATATAGAGCCTTAACAAATTTCAGCTCGATCGGTGCAGTGGTAGAGGATGAAGCAATTGCAGAAGATATATTTTACGAACCTTAGGAACCAATCTCCGAACTGAGATCACTCAAAACTGAATCGTTTGGGTTTTGTGAAACAAATTTTGTGGTAAGGTACTGAAACTAGTCATGGACATCTGGAGTATACATTTATATTTATAATTTAATTTAGTTTATTTTTTTTCGTCAACAGGCTTCAGCCCTTCAGACATACATTATAAAGTAATAAATAATAAATACATATAACAATAATTAATTAAAACAAACATGAATCAGACCCTTAAATTCTTTTTAAAAGTTTCGCGACTTATTGAAAAATCATAGGCATTAGAGAACTTATTAAATGTTCTTATCATTTTATTTATTGGCTCGTTATCACCATAATTCGTGCGATGTAAATTTTCTCTCAGAATAATATTATTATTATTTCTAGTTCTCCTTAGGGGACAAGTAAAAAAAAGCTTTGAAAGCAGGAATGGAGAATCAATTCTTGATGCTATCAAATCATAAATGAATAAAGCTTCAAACATCTCTCTACGTTCCGTTAAAAGTGCTATGTTTAAAAGCTTGCAACGATCAGCATATGGAGGTAAATTAAAGTTGTCTCTCCAATTCAAGTCTCTAAGTGCAAAACGAATAAATCTTCGTTGAATGATNCTCTTCGTTGAATAATTTCAATTCGATGTTGATGTACTGCATAATAAGGATTCCAAACTATACAAGCATATTCCAAAGTACTCCTATTTAATGAACAATAATGTATTTTTAGTGTATAAGGATCTTTAAACTCCTTCCCAAATCTTTTGATCAAACCAAGCATTTTACTGGCTTTGCTAGTAATGTAATTATAGTGACGCTTAAAATTACATTATGCGTCCACCATCCAAGATCTTTAACCACCGTTTAATTTTTAATTTTATTCATCTTATGCTACTAAGCTACAAAGATCATAAAAACGTTTGATTTAACTATAGAAAAATTCACCAGTTCCGTTCCCCTAGCTGTTAAATTAAAAAAAAGCTAAACAACTTTCATGGCCGCAAATACTGATGCTGGTGGTGTTGATAGGTTGCAACTAGCAACCCTTTAGTAAACAAAGACGTCTCGATAGGAAACCTGAGTTTTTTGTTTCGCATCAATATTGACACCAGACTTCTGATTGGTTGAAAATAGCCAAACATCGAGCAAAGGTTGTATTTTGACATGACGTCATAAAAATGGCCAAAAATGTTAACAAGAGTGAATGAAAAGGATAATAAACTGAATGAAATGGGAGCTTTGTATCAATACGTCTCTGTTCTACTAAAGGGTCCCTAGGTGCAACCAAAAATAATGGCAATGCTGGCGGTGGTGGCCGACGTCGAATCAAATTCTAATTTTAAATCAATTGAAGAGAATGGATAACGAGTTACATCCACAGGTAGATTCGGGCCCTTATTTAAAATTTCGCAATTTTTTTTTTGCTTTACATGCTTTAAAACATGATAAAATGCGAAAAACCATGCCAAGCAAATATAAAAACAAACTTACCAAAAGCCGCCCTGGACTTTTTTCCATTCTAGCGCCCATTAAAGGTTTCTAGGGTGCTTTTATAGAGCAGGGCGCAAAAAAAGATTTCAAGCGCCAGGGCACTATTTTTACCTTGAATGAATCTAGCAGTGGTCACATCTTGAAGTCTCTTATGTAAAAGATGTCAACTCGGAATTATATTTCTTTTTCATTGTTTGCAGTTTTGAATTAAGGACATACACGGATGCACAATGAAGAAGTTATTCAAAAATAGACGTTTCACGAAAAACTCGTTTCTGATTTCAAATGGGAGTTTGTCAAAATTCAATTGTTAAAGCTTAAAAGTTTCAAAACTGTTTCTGAGCCTGCTCAATTTCTTATTTTAATCAGAAAAGCAATCAATGCTTTGGCTGAGATTTCAATATTCATGTTTTTTGCTCAATTTTTGTTTTGGCGACATGTTCTTCGTTGGAAGCGTTGATCTAACGTCTTTTTTCGTTTTCGTTCGTCTACAAAAATATTAAAATATTTTTCAATAGGGCTAAGATACCGGAAATTTAAATAAAACACCTGATTTTGATTTGCATTACAGTCTAAAAATATATTCTTCAGATAATACTTTAAAAATAATACAAAAAATGATGTGCGTTAGACATGATGACGTACAAATGACGTTACAATTATGAGGTGATTGTTTTATGATTTGTTGAATTTATTTGTATCCAATATTTGTTGTCTAAACTCTTCGTATGATACCAATGACTGAAAATATTTGTACTAATGTTATTAAAATGGCGAGATTTGAATCTTAATATTATTATTATTTGTTAAATCAAAATTATACCATGCGCAACTCTCGAAAATACTATTAAGTTAGATTTATACTGCGAAATCATTATACAAGAAAGTTATGCAAAAACTTGTCATTAAAAGCAGTTGACAAACACTGAGATTACAAACTGACCTCCCAGAAACCATCTTCCCAAGATGGGAACAAACGTTTGAAGCTTCTTGGTTCCTCCCCTTGCTTCAATGTCACTATAGGAACTGTGTCTTCAGAACGATCTGATGGATCCGTTCGGATGTATTGCTGAAAAAACCGATTTAGTATATATGATTAAAATATTCTACTCTGTACTCACTTTGGCCATATCTAGAGACTTCTCCTTTTCCTGATCATCGGATCCCTTTCCAACCCAAACGTAAATTTCATCTCCTCCGTCCAAAACCATTATATCATCTTGATTCAAATCCTTATTGGTAAATAAATACAATTTAGACAATAATACTAAAATAAAGATTATAAAGACGTACTTCTTGCTCAAAATGATTGACCTCTTCGACCTTAAACCTTCCATTCAACAAAATTCTGCAATGGAACAAACGAGGTTCCAAAAATGGAGTGCCAACAGGGTCAAGCTCCTTATCATAATCTCCTTTGCCTCCTAATGAAGCCCAAAACTCAGATGGTTCAGATCCTTCTTCAATTATTTTAGCATCTACGTTTGGGGAAAGGAGGCCAACAATATTGTTACCCATTGCCTTTTCTGTATCCGAAGCACCCTGTAAAATACAATATTTCATTATTCAAAACAATGTTTAGTGAAGGTAAACTTACGACTCCATTCCAGATATAAGTTCCATGTGGAGTTTCTAAAATAAAAACGTCGTCCGAAGCCAATGATGAGGCCTTTTCAGGCATCTGGTCTGCACGAACATCATCAGCGCAAGTTCCACGAACCCTGAAAAGTCTTGTTCCATCAACGTCATATGTATCGTGATCATGAATGTTTTTGAAACCGGAAGCACGTCCACCATCAAAAACAATCATTTTTCCTTTAAATATTTTAAGGAAATGTCGTGGTTCATGGCCTTGAACAACACGCACTTGAATCGCTTTTCCATTCATCTCGTTGTCCAAGCGAACAGCGTGAATTGCTGCGGAAGCTCTCTCATCGATTGAAGATTGTTTTCCTAGCCAGTAGTATAAAATGAATCCATGTCCACCTCGTTTATTTCTGTACTCGTACTTAATGACATAAGAATCACCTCCAAAGAACATTCCAAAGGTATGAGGATCGATTGGGACTAAATCAAAGTTTTCAACTCTGAACACTTCGGCTTCACTATCTCCATTATCTGGCATAAAGCCTAGTGCTCGCCCTCCATTTTTTTTGAAGGTATGCAAAGTGTGCGCATCAAATTCCTCATCTTCAGCTGAATCTGAATCGTTGTCGTTTGCAGCTAAAATAAGACGAGAATAACCCATTCCCTTGTCACGCCATTGTGAGAAGTACTGTTTGAAAGGAGCCGTTTCAGCATTTTCTACAACTCGACGGACTTGAGTCCATGCGGGATAATTTTTTGTGGTTATGAAATTTTGGGCTCTTGCCATTGCTTGCCTTTTTTCTGTTCCGTTGGCCCCTTTACCTATCCAAACAAAAATTACGGTTGGAGTGTCGAGAATGAAGCAGTCCTGAAATAAATAAAATATAATAGAGGTTTTTAAGTGAAGTGGAAAATTCTTACATTAGTATCCAACATGCTTTGTTTCAAGGGTTTTTCACCAATGGTGTCGACGGACAATGAACCTCCCTCATCAGAGACTTTGTACAATGTAACTGAGCGCTCATCTTGCACCTCGAACATCTCATCGTCTTCAGCCCCATCAGAAACATCGTCTGGACTTCCCGAGCCTAGTGCTTCAAAAAACTCGTTTTGCTCTGATGCTGTTGCAAACTCATCTAAAATAAAATAAAACTATGTTATAACCTTGGAACCACCTTGATAAATAATAAAAAAATATTTGCCAATGATATTTATATTCGCTCTGCCAGCATGGTCTTGATCTCTAATTTGATTAGCAGCACTAATTGCTTTAATTTTTTCAACACGCTTCGATGTTTTTCCAACGTAGACAAAAACTTCGGTACCAACATCTAAAATAAAGCAGTCTCCTTTGTTCATTGACTTTACGGAGAGTTCCACTTGACGAACTCTGATATTTTTCTTTCCTTTCACTTGGAACAATCGTTTTTCTCCTGCAGCGTTTGTCTCAACTTCCCTGAAGCCACTCGCAACTCCTCCTTCAGCATATCGAATGCCGTTTTTGAAGTAGCTTAAGAAAAGTTGAGATTCGTGGTCTTGCACTTCACGATGTTGCACTGGAGCTCCATGAAGAGCGTCGTCTAACTGAATGGTAAGAATTGCTGCAGCACCAGCTTCATCTTGACTGGTCTTTGAACCGAGCCAGAAATGAACGTCCCATGCTAATGTTTGCCCTTTCGACTGCTTTGTCTGTTTTCGAAATAAAAAATGGTTTTGAGAAATGTATTGCTGAAGAAAATTTTACTTACGTTTAATACGATGTAAGAGTCTCCGGTATAGAATTTTCCATAATCTCTTTTTGAGTATGCAACAGGTTCAAAGTCCTGGAAATTGAAAATAGAAATATTTTATTAATTGTGCGTGTATTATTTTCTTGGTTGATGATGATGATGATGATGGTAAAGTTCATCAAACTAGATAGCGGCAAAATGACAGAATGAAATACAGATACTCAAAAGGTTTGATGGAACTATATAGTATGCATATTTTCCAGAATGACCAACCTTGTCCCAATTTTCAGCTTAACCCCTCAAAAGTTTTATTTTTAAGAGAGAAAAAAATTAACAAAAAGTTTGAGCCTGGTCGATGAAGATGCCGGATTTGTTTGGGCGGATTAAAATTTTTTGTCCCATTGTTAAGTCACCTAAATTTCAAATATTCACCTAGCTTTTACAGTTTAGATTGCTAAATTTAAGAAAAATTATGTGGAAGCAGCTATTTATAGTACAGTATAAATATTTTCTGAAACTTTTAGCTCAAACGTTTTAACAGTTGCAGAAATACAGGGTCAGGACCTGCAAACTTTTTCAAAACTCCAGGAGCCCTTAACTGTATCTTCGAATTAAGTTCTCAGACAAAGCTAAAAAATTTGTGTACAAACTTTTTCAGTATGTTTAGTCAAATTTACTAGGAGCTTCAATGCAAAAGTAACTGATGAGGTTACTAGAGTTCTTAAACTCTAACTCAGAACTTTTTTTGGATGCGTGATTTGATATCATCTCAAAGTTTTGCCATTTTTAGATAGATTGGGCGCTATAACGACGAAAGACAGGGCGGCTTCAGTATGTTTGTTTTTCTATATCTTTGGTGTGGAATCTCTTGGACTTTGTATGGACCATTCTACTTACAGCACATACCCCGTGTAACCGCTATAACAGCACTGCCAGAATTACCAACCTCGTCGGATTTTGAGTACTACTCCTTTAAAAGTTTCTTCTTCCAATTTCATACTTCCTCCAAAAATTTTAACCCGGTCGGAAAAAATTTGGAACGTGCTACTGGCTAAAAACCTTCAAAAAAAGAGTTTTTGGAGGGTTTTTTTTCTCCCTTCCCTTCCTAAAGGCCCTGGGGGCTAGCCATAACTGGGCCGAAAATCAATTTAATTTAATTTTTGAGGAAAGAGCAGCCCAACCAAATCTGGATTGTGGTGGACTGCAATCTCTCAACAAACCAATCGCAATCTTCAGTTCTGGCCGTGTGACCAAGAAGCATACATCAGGCGTGGCGTGAACTTCTATACGCCACCCAGTCACACAAACAGAACCATGGCAGAAGAAGCATTAAAATTAGAGCTTGATTCTGCTTCGCTTAAAAAAGAGATTGAAGATATACAGATATCGCCAATTCTTCTGAGCAATCAAGTCTCTTAAAGAGATATTTCAAGGGAGCCGATTTTGAGTTCGACCAAAAAAATGAAAAATCATTCTAAACTGCTTTTTTGCTGTTTCTCTTGTTTGTGTAGATTAAATTTAGTGACCTCTTACTATGGTCCTTCAAATCCGAAAAAATCACCCAGTTTTCAGTTCTTTGCTGGCAATTTTTTTTTGTATAAGCCGATTTTGAACAATTTGGTGAAAGTAGCTATATACGGTATTGGATAAATATTTCCTGAAGTTTTTAGCTTAAGCGGTCAAGTGATTCTACAGATACAGGCTCAAAGATTGGAAGAAGTAAAGAATTGAATTGAAAGACTTTGAAAACTTTTGGGGGTGAGGGTAAAATCAGATGAGATCGGTTATTCTGGGGTCAGCCTAATGTTCCTGGCCCTGTATCTCTAGAACTGTTAAACTGAATGAGCTAAAAGTTTCAGAGATTTTTTTTACTATAAATAGCTACTTTTATATAATTTTTCTTGATAATCGGCTGGAATTAAAAATTTAGCACGCTAAATTCCAACAATTTTGTGATCTGAGATTTAGGGGACTTAAAAATGGGATGGAAAATCGAAATCAATAGAGAAAAATGTGGACTAGATTTTCAAATGCATTAAGCATATTTTAAATGAAAGCTCATGCGTACCTGTGAGACCTGGCTCATTACAGAGGACATAAAACGAAAAATACAAGTCTTTGTCAACCATTGTTTTTGCAAAATCCTACGTATTTTTTGGCCACGCCGCATTACCAATGAAGAATTGTGGCAAAGAACTGAACAGAAGAATATCAATCTTGAGATACGTAGGAGAACATTTGGTTGGATTAGGCACACTCTCAGGAAAAGTCCCGAACACACAAATTTGTACAACCAATAAAGTAGCAGAAGCAGAGGACGACCGAAAACACCTGGTGTCACTTAATGCTAGCGGAACTAATGCTTGAGCAGTTCAAAGTGGAAGTCCGACGTACGAGATGGCCTACGCTCTTAGAGGCAGTTCAGCAGTTCGTTGGTAGGGCCCTAAGTATGTATTACTTTCATTCGAAACATTAGATAATTAGCTAATTTGGGTAAGGTCTTAGTTCTTATAGCAAAGGTAGTTTAATTAAGACTATGAAGCTCTAGCTTTAGAAATAGGGTAACAGTACAAAACAAAACATTTTATTAATCACCAAAATCTAAGAAATAGTTTAGGATGAGAAGTCTTCATCAGATATTTAATAAAAGACAAGTTTACACATAAATGGAGTGTAATTGGAAATACTCTAATATGCCGATAAGTTTGAATGTTTTTTAAATCTTATATGAGATTTGAAACCTGTAATTTGGATACGTGCAAAATTTTCTATTTTTTGGATATCTTAAACTTATTTAAGAGTATATTTGCTTTCATTTAGTTCTCTCTGATGTTTTGAGAAACGCAATATTTTGAATGCATTTTGTCGCAAAATTCATCATCGGCTAGTTTGCATCACAGCATGGCAAACCATACATTTCTTAAATAAACAAAACCTCAAGCCATTTCCAGAACCAATTTAATTTAATGTTTTTATATAACTTTAATTTACTTTTAGCTTTTCATCACCATAATTCAATAGATGAAAAGGTTATGTATTCAATAACCAAAAAAAAATAAGTTGTTCTAGAATTCTCGAGTTCTAGTGATCGTAGCTCAAATTTGGAATATAAGCTTATGGCAAGTGCCCAAGAACAGTTCTTGTGCTAAATTTGGGGTATTATTATCCATTTTTTGTGCTTCCTTTTACCAGACTTTCTTGGATAACTCTGTAAATACTTTTCCGATCCTCTTCAAAATTTGCACATCAATCCAATCCATCAATCAATCCAGTTCCTATCACAAAATATACAATAAATATGATGAAAAGCTACATAATCCACTTTATGGTTTCCTGCGTTTTTTACAACATTTTATTTTGTGGAAATTGCAAAATAAAAATTATTAATTATAAAAAAAACTGAAAAAAAATTCCCACAACTTGACTCATAAAAGTCGTCAGGGAATACCTATTCAAATTCAAACCATATATGTGTGACGCTCAAGTCAAGCATAATGAAGGCCATTTCTGTATACTTCTACATTATTTGTCATCATAGAGTTATTACATTAAATTCACGATGGTGTGTGAGCCGATGTCTGGAGAAAAGCTATATGGTTGTCAGTTTACAAAAAAAATGTTTTGAGAAATATTTCCGACATCAAAAAAATCTACCACAAGATTTTAAATTTTGGGCCAGTTAGTAATAGAGCTCAGGTATGAGATTCTGAGATTCAAACCTATGATTCCTAGGATGAATAATATGGCTAAGAAACTGTTAAGGCAGAGGGTTGTCCATTAGGGTGGAGCGGAGTTGTATGGAGGATTTTCAAACAATGAAATTCAAAAACATACCCTCCAAAAAATTGCCGTTTGGTCCAAGAGTCATCCCTGATTTTGTTCTGATTTTTTAAACTGACCAGTATGCAGAGCCGGCCATTTTTATTTAGTACTTTTCGTCTAAATTACCGATCTTACACAGGCCCCTGTTGGTCGAATCGTTTTGAAACATGATAAAAATATTTGGATAATTTTTTTACGAACATTTTGAGCTTTTATTGACTTAATCGGCCCATTGGTTCTTGAACTAGGAAATTTAGGACCAAAAAAATTGGTACTCAGTGGATTTTTGGAATGCTGAATCCAAATATGACATCATCGAAAAAACTGACCTGTAAAAAACGGCCACAATGATAAAAATTGGTTCATCGGTTCCATAAGGACCATTTTTAAGAGGCTTAGGAGAGCGCCATAGAAGCAAAATTTACTTTTATAGTCCAATCATGTTAAATATGTATAATAAAATCAATGGAACTTTACTTTTTGGAATCGCAACCTGTGAAAACCCCTCAATGGTTCAGAATTTGGTATTTTGCTCTAATGTAACCAATTTTCATCCGATTTCCCATAAAAAGTTCCATTGGTATTTTATTATGTATTTAAAATAATAAGACTATAAAAATAAATTAACGGTCTTTTTGAAATAACTCAAGAACTAGTCGGCCGATTTCAGTCAATAAACGCCCAAAATATTTGTAAATAAATTATCCACAAATTTTTCCCACGTTTTTTAGACTGCCCTTGTGGCTTTATCGGCAGCGCGTTGCCTATCAACCAGAAGGGTACGGGTTCAAATCCGACCTGTGATGTTTGAATTAACTTGGGTTTTTTCAGCGTTGTCGAGAAGGTAAA
>JXPH01028376.1:0-10575 GCA_001014845.1 Mochlonyx cinctipes
TTATTATTATTATTATTATTATTATTATCTCACTAAAATTACGCAGGTGAAAGTGGTATGACAGAAAAAAATGTTTTGAAAAATATTCTAGACATATCAATATACGGTGTTCCGGGAATATATGCGAACCTTTGTATTTGATAAAAACCATATGTTAGTAAGCTTTTTATCTCATTAATTCAACAGAATACAAAATATGATTTTTCTTGAAATTTGACCCTTCAACAGTCATATCTCAAGAACTAAAAAGCACTGAATCCTAATTAGGGTACCAATTTGAAGATTATTGATTCAGCTAGTATCTAATAGTATGATATTCGACATAGCACTAGTAGTTTATGAGATATTCACAATTAAGTAAGAAAAACAAAAAAGCCCCGTAGCTTGCTTTAGGGCCTATGACCCTACAAAGGTTCGCGTATCTGCCGGAACACCCTGTAGAACACCAAAATAATCATGAAAATCAGGTAGTCTTCATGTTGTTGAGATATTTGAGTTTGAAGTTTGGAAAATACCGTTTTAACACTAAAAGTCCTATAATAATATACCTATACTAGAAACTAAAATTTTAGTTACTTTCACCAAAATCCAAGGAAAAGTCTACCCACCATTAATTTTAGTTCGAGTTTAGAACTATTATTTTCAGTTCAATTTTCAAACTTTGCCTGAAGGGTCAGGCCATGCAATTGACCACTTTTTCAAAAACAATTTATTTTAGTNTTTAGAACTATTATTTTCAGTTCAATTTTCAAACTTTGCCTGAAGGGTCAGGCCATGCAATTGACCACTTTTTCAAAAACAATTTATTTTAGTTCACATATTGGAACTATTTGGTTTAGTTCTTTTAACTATTTATTCAGTTTTTTCGCTAAAAACGAGCTCGTGTTCAAGAAAAATATTGCTTTTGAAAAAGTGTCTGTGTAATAATAAGGCTTATAGTACCCTATTAGGACCAGGCTCTCGGATCGGTTGGATTTGAACCCGTACTATTGTGGTTGTTAAGCAGGCGCTCTACCAATAAAGCTAGAAAAAATCGTCAAAGAAAACCACACAGATAATTTCAGAAAAGATATGTTTTAGTGCGATAAACTATCAGAATAGTTTTGAAACACAAACTCGTTTTTTATGGAAAAAACCTAATTTATTAACAAGAACTAAAAAAATAGTTTGGATATGTGAACTAAAATAAATCGTTGTTGATAAAGTGGTCAGCTGATCGTTCTGGGAAAGTTTGAAAATGGAACTAAACATAAAAGTTTGCAGATCGAACTAAAATTAACAGTGGGCATACTTTTGCCTGCATTTTGGAGAAAAGAACTAGAATTTTAAATGCCAGAATTATCTGTGCACTCTTGGATACTTAAAACGTACCGGGATTTCTGCAAAATAGGGTTGAGATAAAATAGTTTTACTGGCAGGAAAAGAACACTATCTTTTGAATTCAACGGAATGTTAAAAATTTACTGTAAATTATAATTATTTTCTCAAAACGATTAAGAAGATGATTGGAAAATTGCAGCTCATACTCCAAACTTGTGTGGCGTGAAGAAAATTTAATAAATGGATTCGAAAGAAAATAACTGGTAGCCAAATTAAAATTTCAACACTCATTCCGCAGCACTTTGGACTCAGTTTCTCCGATTGGAGGAAGGCACTTTGGACACATAATATATGATGTTTTAATGATATTGAAAATCTGAGGTGATACAATTTTTTTTCCGCCTCTCTCTCGCTCATTACTACTCTTTGAGAGATAAGTGAATAATAATGAAAAATGAATTCAGAAGATACTTATACAAAAATAAAATAAATCTGTCTTTATTTACAAATTAAGACATGTTAAATTGTAATCTAAATCATTAATCTCCTTCCATCTCTTTCTGAAAAATTAAATAATATCTAGAACTGTTTTGTTGAATATTTTTTCGGTCTAAAGACCGTGCTCTGGCTTTTTCACTTCAACTCCTCTTTCCCATTTTTCGATTGGATGACTTGGCATATTAAAAGCTTTAATTCAAAACATTACCCATGATACATCATCAGACAGTGCACAGTGGTTTAGATTGGATTGGATTGGATTGTAGCTTTCACAATAAATAAACTACTTGTTTATTTTTCTGATTAGATGAAGCGAATTCCACGATTTTACGGTTTTATTTTATTAATCGATAAATTGATAAAAATCTATAGCAATATAATTAAAATTCATTCCATAAAAAATTGAAATTATTCGTCAATATGATACGAAAAAATCGATTTTAATACTAACATGTGCTATCCCGATTAAAAATTATTCTAAAATTTAGTAAACCCTACGGATAGTCTGCACACTGTCTGCACACGCAGACTGAGTGAAGACTGTGGGCAGGTCGAGTCCAGAAAGTGTGCAGAAACATATGGAAAAAAGTAGCCTGCATACGCAGACTGTGTGCAGACCGGTGTAAACTCACTTGGTCTAGTCCAGAAAGAGTGCAGAAAAGTGTGCAGAAACATATGGAAACAGAAAAGAGTCTGCACACAAACATTTTTCTTTCCATTCCGCTCCACTGACTCACAGTTTTTGAACTATATTTTGTGTGTGCATTATTATCATCATTTGGAACAGATTGAAATAGAACAGTGTTATGTATAAAAGTCTTTTTGAAGTCCGGACTGTCCAGACACTTTCCGTAGGGTAACTTCAAAATCGGAACAGTGTGTTTTGGGTAGTAATTTCGGTAAATGGATATCAAATTTGGTAAAAGGGAAGGAAGCAAAGAGTTCAAATTAGCCAAAAAGATTTTTTTCTAGAGTTTATCGAACTCTAAAAAGGTGTCCAACTGAACCCTTAATAAAGTAGGTAGACTTTACCGAAATTTTGGCTAATTTGAACCCAAAAAGAGTTCATCAGATTTTGACTGTAAATGATTTTTTTGAAAATGTTCAGCATTTTTTGTAAAAAGGAAGCTAAATTTGGAAAGTGGGAAACTAAAATTGTAATATGTAGCATGATTTTACCTGTTTTTTTCCTGTAAATGTTCAGCTATTTTTATAAAAGGGTCGCAAAGTAAATTAAGCAGCAAATTTTTATTCAAGTATATATCGAATATCGTTTCCCCGAAAAATATTTAACTTGATTCTAAGCGAAGCCATATTTGAAGGTCTTCATAGAATTTTCACTACTTTAGAATTTTTTTAAACTTTTTTCTAAGCGAAGCCTTATTTGAAGATCTTCATAGAATTATCCATTCGTTGCGACCCAATTACGGACATTGCTACCCCTTTTACTAAATTTGCTTCCAATTTACCACATTTGCTGTACACTTATCAAAATTATTTAGCATCCCATTTAAAAAATTTATTGCTTCTCATTTACGACTTCCTTATTTATTTTTTAAATTTGCTACCCGGATTACAGAAAAAAAATTGCGACCCATTTACGGTTTGCAACCCATTTACGGAAAAAATAGCTTACCATTTACAAAATTTGCAATTCGATTTACAAGAAATTGTTGCCAAATTCATGACAGCCTTACAACCTTCATTAAAAATATTCTTTTAAACAAACCAAAATTTAGGGGCTTGTACCGATATTATGCCGCGTCAAAATACAGGGACTTGGAGGTCGGAAAATTGTTTACCCTTTGTATACATTATAAGTCCTGTTCAGTGGTTAGTCAAATTATGTTGGATTGACTCTACCTTAGACGTGTCCGAGCTTATTTTGGAGTGAGTCGATATTATAGCGCAATTATTGCTTCGGGAATGTCTGAGGTAAAGTCAGTTCACATCAAGGTTGTAAAGTGAAGATAATTTGACCAACCATAGAGCTAGGTCCCGCTTGGATTTTTTGAAAAAAATTAGCTATTGACCTCGCCTCGTCTTAGGATTCGATCTCCAAGTCCCAGGATTTTGAGGTAGTATAACAAAATATTGATCTTTATCTATTTAAATGAATTTTTCTAATTTTCTTTTGCATTATGTACTGTATTTTTACAATCCTTTTGAAATAAGTCCAATGAAAATATATCCTAAGAACTTATAATGAAATTTTAGAGAACTTACAATAAACCTGAATCGAAAGCAACCAATGACGATATCTAAAACGAAGGTTTGATGATATGGAGACCGTAGTTTTGCAATATCAAGAACCTGGTTTGACGGTATCCTAGAGCACAAGTTCGTTAATTTAACAGACCAAATTCTATCCGTGTAGTTTGAGTACTTTTGAATTCTTGTCCCATTGGTAGAGCCCACTGGTATTGAAAAATCACCTAATTTCTGGCAATTTTCTTGCAAATTATTTTAAACAAGCCAATTTTGATGAAACATTATGTTGTATGATTATTGTCTGAAATTTTAATGGTTCTACACGTACAGGACTGGTAATATGCAAACCCTTTAGAATTTCAAGAGGCCCTTAACAATATCTTCAGCTTAAATCGTTAAATTAAGCTGAAATTTTTAACAATGTTTTTTTACTTCGTTAATCAGCTTGAAAAATTTTGAGTGCGGTCGGTCAAAGGCTTCTATGGGCTTTAGTACTAAAGTAACTGCATCTATTTCTAAGCTATAACTCCGTGGTCCAATTAAGCGCAAAATCGGTATGGAAGCTTAATTTATTATTTTATTGCAGCTCTAAATTTTGTTTAGCCACATCATCTGAAGCCTACTCACAATTAACCATCAGTATTTTCGAATTTTAACCGATTTAGATCAAAATTTTAGGGCTAGAAGAATAATAGCTAATTAAGCTTCCATGCTTGATTAGATCGTGGACCACGGTGTCATAGCTTATAAACTGATAAATTCAGTATATTTACTACTAAAGCCTATAGTTGTCTTTGACCGATTGGGCTCCGAATTTTTTGATTTAAAAAAAAAACTTATGTGCCAAACGTCAGCTTAATATAATGATCTAAACCGAGGATATCGTTCTCAAAGTCATAAAAAACTGGTCCTCAGAATTTTAAGAACTTTTAGGAGCTGGTAGCAAATCTTCTACGATCTCGTGCAAAATTTTTGACAATTTTTTTCATGTAAATAAAAGATTTTGAGGAATATTATCGAATAAATATATGACCTAAAAGGAACCATTCTAAAGTAAGTGCTTGGTGTTCCAATTCAAATTCATAGAATTCTTCAGAAAACTTGAGTTCTAATAATAAAAATTCTAATTGATTGAATTTGAAACATAAATACCCAAGAATAGTTTTCAAGAAAATTTGATACTTTGAAATCCAGCGGCTCCTGAGCATCAGCATTTTAATGATATTCCGAGAAATGATAGTCTAAATGATCTCAAATTTAATTTTAAAATACTGCACCTAAAAACTATTGTAAGCCCTTCATTCTAATTATTAGTAAAAATTACTAAAAATAATAGTTCATAAATCTAAAAAAGAGTAATATACCGTCAACTAAAGTTAATAGTTTGGAAAACCATTTTTAATCAAAACTAGTAAATCGAAGATAAAATTAGTTTTGAGATCATTTATCATAGATATTCAGTTAAAGGTGGTTAACTGAAATTTTAGATCAAAGTAGTGAATAGATACAATCAGTGGGTGAGGTTTTATTCTGTTTCCAGATAAATTATCTTAATTTCAGTTTCAAAAATTTTCTGTACATTTTACTAAAAATTCTACCCCTTTCCTTTCTAGTTAGGAAGAATAATCAAAGAAAGGAACAAACAAAGTCAACATTCCCATAAATTCAATTTTAATAAGCTTTCAACTTCTTATCTCCCTCCTTATTTTCATTTTAAAATAAGATTAATAACATTTTAAATACAATTCGAATCTTTGAAAGAAAAAATTATATTGATTATTTTGAGGTTGTGTTTGACGCTGAAGCTGATGCAGAAAAAGAAGAATTTTCATATCAGAAGAAAAGTGACTGACATTGATTGAAGCAAAAGCGCTGTTTGGCGGAGGGGAGGAACTTTTTTCCGTGAATTTTAATTACCAAAAAAGAACTGATAAAATCTTACCATGAAGAAATTAATAATGTTTTGTGATGTGCCTTTAAAAGTCCAATATGTCCTCGGGAAAATAAGTTTCCTGATAAACAACATTTGTTAAATAAAAAGAAAACTGAAAAGAAAAATAAGTATACTTTTTATATTATTTTCTGTTTTCTATTTTTCTGGAAGCTGAGCTGTCAGAGAACTACCAACAAAATATTTTGTTTTGGAATATACATCAGATTTTGATTGATGATGCTTTATTCTCATCGGACATTTTATCTTTTCGCTTTTATATGTACTGTACAGAAAAGAGCCATGCCATGGTTTGGAAATGGAAGTTGAAGTTGGGAGTTGAGAAGATGAAAATATTGTGAATTTTAGTTTAAGTTTATTTCTTCTTTTATTATTATTTTTATCACATCACATTTTCAATTTATGTTTGTCGAAAAAGAAAATTACGCCATTATAAGAAATGTATTTTTTATGTTGAAAGAGAGGAAATTGATTTCTTTCGTCTTTTGTCCATCGATAATGCTTTCTAAATTACTTTTCAACGAAGTTATATTAAACTTCAGAGATGAAAAATGGAATGTTCAATAAAGTCAAACTTCAAGCCAAAATTGTCCAGATGTCAGAATTTTGTGCACAAGAATGGAATGCTGCCAATTTTGGATTCGAACTTTTTTTTATATGCATCCAGGACCCCCAAAATTTTGACAATCGCAAACCTTAAAAAAATGAAGTGTCAGAACTAAAAATACTAATGCAAATTTCAGCATCACTGAAATTTTAACCTTTGCTAAATGTTAACACAGGAAGCTTTGGAATCTATTATTTTTAGACTGTATATCTATTTTAATTAGTTTGGTGCATTGATATAATTTTTTTAGATAAAAAATCTATGTAAAATAAATTAAAGCATCGTACTGGATCAAGTTTTTGATTTTCATATTTTGCTTTCACACGACTTTTCTCGAGTCACCTCTTAGCAACATATGTTGGGTGGAAGCCAAGATGCTGTTCAATTCTTGCTCGCAGTATTTGTTTTTTTTTTTTTAAATATTAGGGAATGAACTAAAATCTAGAGGCTAGCTTCAATCTAATAACTTTAATAGAAGGGATTTAACGGCGTCAAAAAGTTAGATTGCAACATGTTCTGTGTGATTTCTAGCTATGAAACTGTGAAGGCTTGATATTAGTACCAGTACTTTTCCCCGAATCACATATGCAAAATCTCATTTTCCAAGTGTTATATTTCAGTACTCTTATTTACCCGATTTTTTTTAGATAGTGAAACCTAGTTTGCGAAGCAGTTTAAGTCACTCTTCTTCGAAAATAATATAGCCTAGTTTTTAGAATAACCCTAGTTTAAGGTGATGATGATGAAATGATCTGAAATTCAAGTCATCCACCTGAACATCAGATGGTTTGACCAGAAACACAGAAAAATCCCGATCTGAACCCGTTCAGCTTATGAAAATTCAGGATTCAAGTTTAACCCCCTTCAGAAATCACCCTTATTTAAAAGAAAAAAATGGTTTTTAGCGTAGCTCAAATTTAAAGAATGTGCAAAAATAGTTGAATACCTAATTTTCAGCGTAGCCCTAGTTTTAGACCCCCGAAGCAATTTTTGGGTAGAATGAAAACTAGTTTTAAGCGTAGCCTTAATTTAAGGCACCCACCCCCAAGAATAACCTTTGTTTGAGTGAAACAAAACGTAGACTTGAGTGAAGAGTTTGAAGCCCTTAGTTTTCAGCGTATCTGAAGGAAAATTGATTCATAGTGAATTTAACTTGTAGCAAAAAATAGTTAATTTAATATTTAGGAAATTATTATTTTAACTTTTCTTAAATGACAATCACTATTATACTTTTTTCGTGCATCCAAGGAATCCCCTTAAACTTAAAATCTTAACACCCTGAAATAACCCTTCATTGAGTGAAAAAAAACCAAGTTTGGAGCGTAGCCCCAGTTTAGCGCCCGCAAAGGAAACATCCTGCCTAGTTTAAAGCAAAGCCTTACTTCACGCCCCTACCCCAAGGAATAACACTTCATTTAGGAAATATATATAATATAATACAAACGCAAAGGCCGGAGGATCACGAGGCATACCAAAAACGCAGAGTTTTCAACCTGGCAGCGATGAGTTGGAGTTTTTTAGTTTTTTTCCTCACCTAACCACCAAACAGACAAGATGTCCCAGCTCGAAAAGAGGTGTTAAATTACAAATAAAAGGAAAGAAGGAAAGAAGAAAAGGACAAGGAGGAATGAAGGAAATTGAGAAAAGCTTATTGGAGAAGAGACCAGTTTAGAAGTGAGTAGCAGCTGAAATCTTGGTCGTAAATAGAAAATTCACAGGCACCATTTTGGAGTTGACGATAACGCGTCCATTAAACCCCAACCCAGTTTTACTCCAACAAGCTAGACCGTATTCGGTTAGTTTTTCTCGGTATTATTTATTCCCTGGTTTTTGGCCACCGTGATAAAGGACAAACCAGGACATAATTTAATTCTCTCCCTTAAAAGTCCAACACGAACGCCCCAGTCTCGAACTTCCAGAGCGAGCCGGCTACGGAGGCGAGATCTGACCCTGTACGGGAGTAAAGGATTCGAAACGGAAATAAGTGAAGTTAAAGCACAGAAACCTGGTATTTCATTTGTCCAACCGCTCGTCCCTGGAAAACCCGTTGCATACCTTTCTAGTTCTAGTGATCGGAATGAGCTCAAATTTAGAATATAAGCTTATGAAAAGTGCCCAGGAACAGTTCCTGTGCTAGTTTTGGCATAATTGTTCTATTCCTGGTGCTTACAATTATCAGACTTTCTTGAATAACTCTGTAAATATTTTTCCGAACCTCTTCAAAATTTGCACATATCATCTTTGTCGAAGCTTAAATCCAGTTCCTATCACAAAATATACAATAAATATGAAAGAAAAGCTAATCCACTTTGTGGTTTTCTACGTTTTACTTTACATTTAACCTCTTTGTTACAAGTTTTACATGTTTTTGACGCACATCACTATGGCATATCTATGTTGCATAGCCTAAACAGTGCCGGGTATAATATGCTAGTCAATTACTATAAGAAAACAACGTTTTTATTTATAATTTATCCTCATTAAAAATTTAAAGCAAATTAAATATTTTTTCAACTAGCTTCATTATTTGTTATTAGCTGACCTCCTCCATCCAATCGAGTAACACTTTAATTTGAGAAAATAATTCAAGATTTCCCTATCCATTTTGACGTGTTTTTATTAATAGTTGTTTCTTTTTCTTCTACAAACAGCCAAAAACTACAACTGTTTCGGTTCTCACGGCCACTTGTATTATTATTTAAGGAAAAAATCAATTCGAGAAATCAAATTTTGAAAGATAATTACGCAACACTGAAAAGAAAGAAAACACCATGCGTTCCTTTCTATATTCTCTTGCTGAGTTGAGTTTTGGATGGGGTTTTCGTTTGATTCAAGAAAAAAAGCTATTGAAACAAAGTTATAAAACTTCTTGAAGAATATAAAATCAAATTGACATGAAAATGGAATGAAAATGTTTTTCAAAGGAAAATCATGAGTCGAGATCATTAATCATAAAAAATATCAGATTGAGTGCGTATTTCGCATGATGTTCTCTCTTCAGCCCAGCTGAATTATTGTGAAGGGGAAGGGAGAATACAGAAAAAGAATAATGGGGGTGGGGGGAGGAATTTAGAAAAAATGGGAAAATAGCATGGCAGCAGCACTGAAAGTCAAATGGAAAACCTCAAATGGACTTTTGAATTGAATCGAGTCGAGAGTGAATATAAATCATAAATTAGTTCTACTTTTTGAATATATGGGACGGTTTCTTCTGACATTTTGTTTAATTAATTTGTTTCTTAAACATCCACTTGCGATACAATATTTTATTTCATTCCATTTTTATGTAACAATTTTGACTGAGAAGCGAAATAAATTTTGATTAATATCTTTTTCAACATATTTATTTTCAATAATAATTCGAAAAATTGTACAATTTTATATTTTTTTGGGTAATAATAAAACGAACTGACGATCTGTTCTTTTTTCGGGTACCTCTTCTAAAAAAATCATCAAACAAAAACGAAAAAAATCGAATCCTGGGAATGTTTAAAATCACATTACAACATAAAAAAGAGCATCGTGCCCAATGATTAATGATTTATTTTGGATTATTTTTTTGTTGTCTATTGTAAATTGTTAGATATTTCTACTTTTCTAGTGATCGACTATGTTGGTTATGTTTTAAAGGATACATATTTTTGGTATTTATTTCAAATTTAATAGTGGAGCCTTTCCTTACATCACAGAGTAGTACCGACATGACTATATAATAATTTTGAAGCATTTAAAATATTGAAAATGGCCAAAATTAACAAAAAAATATATATTTAGGCAATTTAGTTTTTTGGTTAACAAAAATTTCCTTTAAAAACCATAAATTCTTTACAAAAAATAATAATAAGGCCTATAGTGAGGTGAGTCCTCATATTTCAGAGAACTTCCTAGGCATTAGTGGACCTACAGCTTATAGTGGATTCCGAACCATCACAATTTTAATAGTTATGCTAATGAGTTTTTTAAAAAGAATTAACGCAGCGCTTGATGC
>JXPH01028410.1:2412-14586 GCA_001014845.1 Mochlonyx cinctipes
AAAATCATATCCCTGATACGCAAGAGTTATGAGGGTTTCAAATGTAGAGTACTCCACGACGTCAACTTGTCTGAACCCTGTTTGTTGTCGCCGCTGCTGTTTCTGGTCGTTCTAGATGGAGTGGTAATACGAGCAACAAAAAACAAGCCACAAAAATTCATTTGGAGCTCACTCATGCCACTAGAGAGATTGAAGTCACTAGATTTTGCTGACGATAAAAGTGAGCTAGCACCTAAGCTAGTAAATATAAAACATAAAATGAACCACTTAGGACGAGAGTCTGCAAGACGAAAGAAATGTTCATTAATGCAAACTCCAATCTTCCTCTAATACTCGCCAACAACCCCATAGAGCGAGTAACGCAATTCCAGTATCTGGGGAGTATTGTTAACAAAGTCGGCGGTGCAGCTAAAGATGTTGAAACCAGGATTAAAAAGGGACGTGGTGCATTCATTCACACAAGGTAGCAGAAGAAAAGGACGACCTGGTGGAAACTAATGCTTGGGCTAGTTCAAAGTGGCAGCTTTTCGTTTAACAATATATGGGACTTGGAACAAATGGCACTCCGACGTACAAGATAACGACTTTTTATTGATGGTCTATGCTCTTAGAGACAGTACAATATCACCGGTGGATAAAGTGAGAAGTGAAGTAAAGTAACTCATTCTTAATACTGACGTATTTCCACACATATTTGTTTGCATCATTTGACAACCAATTACTCAACACTGAACCTCACCCAGCCTCTTCTCCTCCTTATCCCATCTTAAAAGTGAATTGAATTGCATCATAAAAATATAGAATAAAATACAAATCGAATAGCATTTGCCAAAATAAAATTCAATTTAATAACCTTAGCTTATATTTATTGAATCTTTAAAAATAGTTTTCACATAATAATTACATAAAATAATAAATAAATGGATAAAAATAATATATAAGTTATAAGTATATAATAGAGTTCGATAAAAATTCATACACGGTGAAACATTTACAAAAAAATAACAGAAAAATTGTGCCTGCGAACAAAATTAAATTAAGTTTTTTAAAGTAAATAAATCGTTGATCTTATATATAGTAAGTACCTATGTAAGGGATTCTTTTCTATGATCCCAAAATATTACAATTTTTTTTTCGAGATAAAATAATTACCTTATTATCCTATAAAGTAAAGTGTTTGTGTTTGTGATTGTGTGAAGATTTTACAATTTTACATTATTTTTTATACGAAAATAATATAGTTTGAGATTATGTCTTTGTTATTAAACGATAAAATAAATAAATAAAAAATAGTAAATTTTAGTAAATAATCTTAAGATAATAGTCGTTAGCTGTGTTTTCGTTTCATCCACGACGGTATTTTGTCTCTGACGACCTCGTGAATGTGGCGATAGACCATCAAAGCTAGAATCGGAATAGCGAGTTTGGGATTCTTGAAAATGTAGAGCCAGCAGGCGAGGGAGAAGAGAGCGACATCTGTTACGTAGGACATGAAAGATTTGACTTTGTGTTGAACTTCGACAATGTTTGTGGTGACCGGTGACAGTTCCGGTGATGGGGGGCATGGAGAAGGTGATTTTCGAATGACAAAAACCTCTTTTCGGATCACGACTTTGGGATTTAGGGATTTTCTGCCCAAACCAGTTGGGCTTTTTGATTCACTACGAAGCCTCTGTTTTGAGGGAGTACGCTTTGGTTTTGGTTGTACATCCCCGTTCCCTTCAACCATGCCTGCCTTACGGGCAGTTGAGCTACTTCTCGATCTTGTTTTTGAAACGCTTCGTCTCTTTGGAAGCGTCCCTGTTTCTTTTTTGGGTTCAATTTCGTTACTAGTAATAAATGCATTATTTTCTTTGGTCACTGAAGGTGCCCTTGGTTTCGGAGCCACTTTATTTTCACGTGTTATCGATGGCGATCTTTGTTTTAGAATATTGCTGTCTTCAGCTCTTTTGATCTTGAGATTTGCTTCAACTGGAATTGAAGGTGATCGTGATCGTGTTAATCTTACGGTTCTGTTTTCAACTGGAAGTGATGGTGATCGTGATCTTCGATAAGGTGTTGTAAGTGATGCAACAGGAGGAGGAGGTGGTGGTAAAGGTAGTTCTTCTTCATCAAGATGTTCATTTGATTCTTCAGCTTCTAGTTTCTGTAGTAATTCTGGATTCATGTAAATAGGAATTTTAGGAACTGCTCTTCTACCACTTCCAAGCTCTTTTACAATATCACCATAATGGTCAGCCACAGCCTTGTATCCTTCTTCGGAATTCTGTCGTTCTTCTAGTTTCTTTAGTCGTGCCTGTTCGGCAGCTGCAGTGGCTGCAGCTGCTTCTTCCTTTTCTTTGTTCTTGCTTTTGAAGGGGGAAAAGTCGAAGAATTTTTTGAGGCTCGTTCTTTCAGGTTTGCTGGGTGCCTTTTTCTTTTCTCTCTCTTTCTCTTTCTCTTTCTCCTTTTCTTTTTCCTTTTCCTTGTCCTTCTCTTTCTTCTCTTCCTTTTCCCTCTCTTTCCTTCGTTTCTCTTCTTCTTTTTTGTCTATTTTCTTTTCAATCTTGTCTTCTACTTTGGCTACAATTATCGGTTCCTCCACAACTTCTTCCGGTTCATCAACTTCCATTTTTTCCACTTCTTTCTTTTCTACAATAATCGCTTCTTCAACTTTCTTTTCTTCCTTAGACAAAACTTCGGTTGATGGTCTTTTCAAAATAGGTTTCGGTACAAAATTGGGGTCTGGCAGTCTATGTGGTTTTGTCAACACCTCAATAGCTTGTTTTGGGTCTTGTGGCTTATAAGATAGGTTTGTAGGATGATACGTTTCCATTTCTTCTTCGTCTGTTAATAGCATGTTTGCGTTCTTGACATTTTTAGAGAACCTTTCAAACTCATCAATTACGGAGTCAATTTCCGAATTTTCAGAGTACTCTTCCATGATCTCCTCATGCTCGGAAACAGAAGGAAATTCAACAACATTTTCTTCTTTGTCTAGTATATCATCACGTGTGACAGATGGTTCTATCTCGGAATGTTTCTCGTCAAGTTCCGGATCATTTAAACTGGCTTGTCGTGGTAGCAATAGGATTTCTTTGTCACCGGACATTCTTCGCTTTAAGCTACTTCTCCTGTCGCTTTCATTCAAAGAATTTAATCTCAGTCTTTGCGGCTGATCGATGCTGAAGCTCCGTCCTCGCATCGCTTCTTGTTCTGTGTTCAAATGCTCTTTCTTCGCGTTCTCTGACTCTTCGAAAGCGACCGCTTGATAAAACCGGGCCATAGCACGTTCATAAAGCAGCTCCGTTGAACTGACTGCTGAGCGCATGACTGGAACTGCTGGGGGCTCAACGTTCAGCTCTGGAGCTGAGAGGGAGAGGGGTGGTGGAGGTAACACCAACTCATCCAGCTCGAAATCGAAATTAGTGTTATCTGAAAAAAATTAATAAAATTATATATTTTATTTAATAAATTTGGAAACTCCATATCCTTGGTTTGGATGACTTCAACGACCCTCAAAAAGTGGTCAAAGATTTTTTTCAGATCAAAGGTTATTACTGAGAATCAAACCCTGCAGGGCGCCAAAAAATTAAGAGAGAAGGTAAATGATGGGCAGGCCTAGAGGTGATTCCATAGCATTCCAGAAAACCCTATATGTGCGGCCTTGAGGCTCGGGGTTGAAAAAGAAAAATCCCTGGGAGAAGATGACAAATTAAGAAAAATAAAAGTTGTACAGAATAAAAGTGTACGATGGCGTCAATGAAGTAATTTTGTTTAAAAAATACTGAAATTCAAATTTATCAGACAAGGGCAACAAATTTTGAAAATATTTTGGTAAAACATGTTTTTATCAAAAATAAACATGAACAAAATATTTCTGCTTTCCTAAAATAGTTTTCGTTCTTCGACGATAAAAATTTGTAAACAATACAATAATTTTGGTAATAATTAAATAATGGTTGATAAAAATAATTATTGGCAACCTGTCAACATTATTAATTGAATCATTCAAAGAGATTCTTGAAGCAAATTGTTTTAACCTAACTTTTAATTTTTCTTTTTTTGTTCGATTTGATATGGCAGAATTTTGCATGTTCAATGAGACCTTGGGGGTTTTGGATGACACGTGTGTATAAATTAAAATTACACTGACCACTAAGAATGTGTACCTACTAATTTCCTGGAATTATTGTGTCAGAACCTTTTAAGCTTTCTTGATTAAGATTAAAAAATTTAGAAAAACTATGTAAAAATATTTCAAAAATATTTTTAAAATATTTTTGAAATATTTTAGGTAAAACAAAATATGTAAAATGACGTAAAAATGTGATGAATAAAACATGTAAAGTTACTTAAATAAAATATTTTGCGGATGCAAAATATGTGTCAAAAAATAGGTAAAAGACAGAAAAAATGATTGCACCATATTTTTTCGACCAGAAGAATGAGCGTCATGTTAATGGAGCTCGTGCCATGTTGGAACCCTAGTTTTGGCTACAATTGGATGGACTTGACATCTGTGATATGTGTTTCCACATACCACACAGCTGGCTGCCAACTTTTCGGCCGGTATGTGTGGAAGAGTGGTTGGAAAATTGTCTCCGAAGAATCGATCGTTGCAAACGTGCAAATGTCTATATCAGTAACAAAACTCGCTGACAAACCTTTTTAAACAGGGTAAGCAGCTAGTGTATGCAGCATACTCAAGCCATAGCCAAAGATTACAGCAGAATTCCCTTATTTCCTTTCCTTCCTAGCGAAGTTTTCTTACTTCTTGGATAAATGGGTTATCGGCTATCGCCAGGAGAGGGATAAGGTTATCTTTATAGGTACGGAGGCCTCAATTCAGGCTTATTGTGATTTGTGTAGAGTATTGCGTAGTGGTTCCAAACCATTCCAATGATAACTCTAACGAGTTACCACTTCGATAGCAAATCTGTAGGCAACCGACTCGTTCTATTTCTGCTGCAAGGAAATTGACTAACCTTTTGCGACATGAACTCGTTACATGTTGGAAATAGCTTCGATCCTCAATTATTTTATTTATTAAAAATTTATTATTTAAAAATTGAGCTCGACAACGGTTTAAGAGCCAGGCCAGAGGCCTAGCAGCGCTAGGGCACTTATTTTTGACAAAAATGAAAAATTGTTTTTATTTTTGGACCGAATTGATATAACAAGGACTTTGATATTTTCCTCTACTCTAATATTATATTAAAGAAAATTAAAAAGAAACAAGTTTTTTGTACCCAATTTTACTCCTGGGACATTTTTAAAGGGGCACTAGAAGCTATAGCATTAGGGCACTTTTTTACCCGGATCTAGCACTGGCTAGGCCAATACGGCTTCATGGTTTTAACTTCTATAGCTTTTTGGACCAAACGCAATACTTTAACTTATAGAGGTTCAAGTTTTCTATTCTCTTATCTATTTTCCTTTTCAAATTAAATTTAATGCGGGAGGGGTCTGATAGTTAATAATTTTAATAAACGCAATTTACGTTAAAATCAGGGCGCTAGGGCACTTATTTTTCATAGAAATGAAGAATTAAATTTATTTCAGGATTGAATGAATACAACAAGGACCACGATGTTTGTTTATCCTCTAGTAGTTTTAAAGGAAACTCAAAAATCAAGTGTGTAACCCTTCTTGCCCCTAGGACATTTTAAGAGGGCGCATGAAGATTGAGCGCTANACAAGTCTGTAACCCTTCTTGCCCCTAAGACATATTAAGAGAGCGCATGAAGATTGAGCGCTAGGGCACTTTTCACTCCCGAATCTAGCACTGGTTAAAATCAAATTTTAAGATTTAATAAACTCTTACTAAATTTGCCTAAGACTAAGCAATTTGTTTTTCAAATTTAAATGACGAACTTTTGTATGGGAGCCCACAGAAGCCTTCCGAATCTCCTACAAACAACGAGTTTTCATGAGACATAGAAATGTCACGGGCAGTGATAGATGGATCTTACAGATGTGACAGACGTTTAAATGACTCCTAGGGGTCCAAAACGGGTTTTGAAGTTGATTTGAGCGATTTTATTTTTAACTTATATAAGTTAAAGTAAAAACACGAAGTAAATTCATCGTCACAGGCGGGATTTGAACCTGTACCCTGTAGATTGATAAGGAGAAGTTAAAAAATGTATTTGTTGCAATTTTTCATTGGAAAGTTTCATAATAATTTGTCAGAGAGTTTTCTTACATCAGCTGGGTCGGAATGGAAAAAAATCATAGTATCGGTGAACCATAAAATGCTTATACATTAAACATCGGAGAGCCCCTTCACTCAGCTGAAAAATAACACTACACTGTCCAAAGAGCTTCTAGACAGGAGGTACCAGGAGTGCTTGTCAGAAGTTTTTTATACGCAACATGTTTGTACATATAGAATTTGGGTAATAGTATCCTTAAACGCGCTATTTTATGTGTCTGCAGTCAAGCCTTGATCATGTGGTGCAAGAATGAAGTGCAACTCTCTACTTCACGAGACGATCCCTTACCATGTCCATAAACTTTAGATGGTGGCTTCCAAAGTTGTAAGGTGGATAATTTTCAATAAGCAGACGGTCGTGCCTTTTTTCAATTTTCGTTTTTCATTATCGGCGAAGATAACTTTCTTTCACTAAAATTCATAATCGGTTTAAGAAAACAGGGTGCATTGCGTGCAATAATATTAATCTTACTGTATCGAAATCATTAAAAGAATTCTTCGGTACATTATATAAATTACTATTTCGGCCAAATGTCCCAATTATTTTTTTATGATTCAGCTGTTCATCCAAATAAGTTTTTTTTCGTTCTGCTAAACGACCTTTGACCATATGTCATTCAGCCATATACACCTAAATCGTTCAGCATTATTTCACCTGCAGTAGTAGCAGTAGTAGTGTAGTACCTACAACACCTTGTAGCCCGGCTTTTATAAATGGTTGAGTTTAACCTAAACAAAACAGTAAACAGTACCCCACAAAATAAGGCATGCATCATATATTAGGATAGGACGAATAATCATCGTATAAAGCTAATGGAAATTTTTGGGCTTAAGGCCCCAGTTTCTTCCGACTTTACGTCCACACAGTCCAAATTGCCCAAGAAGTCTTTGCACACAGTAAAAACGAATTTGAATTTTAATAGTATTCGCGAAATTCAATTCATTGAGTGAAATTTTAAAATTGCAAGTGACCATTTGTAAAATTCAACTGGCTGAGTTTACAAATGTATGAGCAGTTCAACTAAATGGGTTGAATCCAGTTTAGTTTAGTATCCAAACCACACACCATTTTTTTCAACGGTGTGCAAGACTGCCAAAAACTGTACTACGGGTCAAAATCCCTTAATTCGAATGTCCGATGATTCGAATAAATTCATTATTTGTTCATTTTATTCATTAAATTCATTTCCATGGCTATCTAGATACATTGATGTCTTTTAATTTGTCGGTCCCTGCGACTTCGACTTAATGGAGTTTTACTCGTAAAACGAATTTGCCAACAACCAATATTACGAAGTCGTTAACATAAAGAATAATTATGAATTTATAATAATATAATAATAAGGCCTATAGGTACCCTATTGGGACCAGGCGAGTCCTCATATTTCAGAGAACTTTTTAGGTATTAGTGGACCTACAGCTTATAGTGGATTCCGAACCACCACAACTTTAATGGTTATGCTAATGAGTTACCAGCTCATTGAGCCCATCAAGTCATGTTCAGTTTTTTATTGCAAGGAAACTGACTAACCTGACATACACACATATCCCACCACCACAATTATAGGTTATACAATTGTAGATGGTAGTAGGTGTATGCATATTTCACATATTTGTGTTCTATTTATAGAAATATCGATAATGCAGATTTATTACAAACTGAAAATCACTACATCTAATTCAAATAAACACAGAGCTGGTACGGGAATCGAACCCGCAACCTAGTGGATGATAGGCTAGCGTGCTAACCGCTCAACCACCCGGTCGTCGAAATTATGAATTTGAGATTAATCAATAATCAATTGGCAGATGTGATGAAAAGCAGAGGAAATAATACTCTTCATTGTGGACAGCTTTTAACAGAACTTTAGTGCTCTTCAGTTAAGCATGAGTTGTACATCCGTTTTAGATGCCACCAAGTCAACTCACTACATGTGCACGAAGTTGATGACTTTAACCGTGAAAAAATCCAGAAAAGTTCCAAGGCAAAACTCACCATCGTGAAGTGCATTCTTTATGATAGAAATCATCTGGTGCGTTAACGTTTCCGTAGATTTGGTAAGCATTTTGTCTTCAATCTAAAGTTCATTGCTTTAGAGGGCAATTAATTCGTAGTGATCTACCAGTATGTCTATCGTTTTCAGAACAAATGATGTGACACTGATTGCTGATTGCTTATAGGCTTGTTATAATCAGGCCTGCCCGACTATGGAAAAGATTGAATCTTTGCAGATTGCCAAGCCTGAGGCACGTAACCTACTGTGAGACTAGCAGCCATGATGGTTCGCAGAGGCTTTACAACAAGTGCATAGCTTCTTAATGGTCCAGTCCAGCAGATTTGAAAGGTTTCAATTTCCCCATAGAATGTTGGGTTTACTAATTTCATCACTTACGGGTGTTTCATCGAATTGTGGATTATGCTGCAGTGTAAGTTGTCACTGGTTTCTAATATCACGAAGAAGGATTTTCTTTCAAATACCAATTTTCTTAAAAAAAAGAAAAATTGTGCCATTTTGACCAGTCACATATACAAATAAATAATAATAATAAGGCTTATTATAGGCTACTATAATAGTACCTTAGAGGGACTAGATGAGCCTTCATATTTCAAAGGACTTTCTAAAGATATTAGTGATAGTGATAGTGATTCTAAAGATATTAGATAGTGGATTTTGAACCACCACAACCACAAAGTCACAAATACAAACTATTGATAAATTCTGCCAACATTCTTATTATTCTAACCTTTTAAAGAATGTTGTAGAAATATGACTAACATATCATAGTTTTTCTAATAACTCAAAAACCATAATAATGCAAACATATGGTTCATCGAAAGTTAGACAAAACTTTAAGCCCTTCAGAAAGGTGTTGGGACATATGGCTGAAGGTAGTTTGGCCAAACAAAAAGGGGCCAATTCTATATGACTAAATTTTATTTTTTAGTTTGGACATTTGACCGAATCGTAAAAAAATATTTGGGTCATTTGGCAGAAATAAAAATAAATAAATTAAAAAATTATTTTCAATTAAAGAGCCACTCATAAAATATCCTTTTTCCCG
Organism: Mochlonyx cinctipes; assembly: GCA_001014845.1. Lineage (NCBI taxonomy): Eukaryota > Metazoa > Arthropoda > Insecta > Diptera > Chaoboridae > Mochlonyx > Mochlonyx cinctipes. The sequence goes on from JXPH01028410.1 coordinate 11,672, forward strand.
AGCTTTTTCCAAAGATTTTTTTTAGTGATTAGGATACAATAAAACTAATGCCCCTTTTTTTCTTAAATTGTTTATAAACTTTAGTTATAGAAAGTTATTGTTTTAGATTTTTTAAAAACCCCACCATTTTTCTAAAGAATTTGTTTAGTGATTATTAATTAACAAAATTAATATATTATTGCACACAATACACCCTTTCTCTTAAATTGAAAATTAATATTAGTTAAAGAAACAATTTTCTGTCGTGCACATAATGCACTCTTTTTTCAAAGTATTTTTAAGTGATTGGGAAAAAGTAACATTGATATTACTACTGCAGATACACCCTTTTTCCCGCTATTCAAAAACCCTACATAATGCACCCTTATTCAAAAATCTTTGAATGAGGGTGCATTAAGTGAGGTTTTTTGATTACGATACAGTAAAGTTAATGTTATTGCACACAATGCACCCTTGTTCAGAAATTGATTATGAGTTTTAGATAAAAGAAATTTATTATTGGGAGTGCATTGAAATATATTTTTCGGCCAAATGTCCCAAATATTTTTTTATGATGTCAAAATTTTTCTTTGTTTGGCCAAATAGTATTTGGCCATATGGCATTCGGGCAAACGGCCTTTGGTCATATGGCATTTGCCCAAGTGCAACAAAATCCTTCAGAAGAGAATCAATTTTTTTGAACGCAATATTTTTATCCGTACTGCCACTATGGTATACGGTACATATTAGTATACTTTTTGTGATTTAGGTAAATTGTAAAAAATAATGTTAAACAACTTACTTGTATTATTTTTCGACTCCCGATCGTTGTACAAAACCAACATGAACTCGCTACTATTGTGTATGCCAGGATTATTCTCCTTGGACTCTTGAATATTTTTATTTTCATCCACATTTTCACTCTCTGTTTTCGCCACATCCTCCACTTTCGAAGTAGGAACAAGCACTTCTTCAGACGGAAAGTCTGTTGTCACAATAACGTGCGGGATCGGAGACACTGATTTATGAATGTCCATTGCTTCGTCACTATTTAATGTCACAGAGTTCTTTAGCGGTCTTAAACTACTCGATTGTTCATAAACTTTTTCAGACACTTCATCATTTAATTTATAATTGTCCGGAGCCCCGTAGGACATATCGCGTTGCAATTCGTCATGATCAAAAATTTCAGGGGCAAAAGATTTCATTTTCTTTAACACACTTTCACTTTCCAATTCACGTCCCGGAGATCGGGAATCATCTCTTCGTTTTCGTGGAACTGGAGCCGGAGCTGGGATTAGTTGACTGTCTTTAATTTCAGCTTCTTTTATTTTCTCTGCATCGGTTATTCCACGCTTTGGATCTGGGATAAATAATACTTCAGATTCTTCTCCCGGATCACTCAACCCATAAGGATTTTCTGCTTTAACTCGGAACTGGTATTCAGATCCTTCAATTAATTCGGTTAGTGTTGTTGCTAATTGGCGACACGTTGCTGCCTTTAACCAAACATCCCATCCCAATCGGTTGTATTCAACGATATAGTTCCCAATTTGACATCCTCCATCATCATCTGGTGGTGCCCAAGATAACGTCACAGACCTCCCGAGTGACATGCTGATAGAAACTTTTCCAGGTGGCTGTGGCCGGTCTGTTATTGTTACAAGGAAAGAGGCATTGTCCTCTCCAAGTTTATTAGCGGCTCTCAAGTGATATTCACCTCGATCATCCCTTTCGGAACTTGTGATTTTAAGGGAGGAGTTTTTGTCATTCGTTTGTATTTCGTAACGTCCCCCATCATTAATTGTTTCCCCATTATGACTCCAGGTGACATTTGGGGGTGGACGACCAGCTAACCCGACCTTTAATCGGATCAATTCGTCCGCTTCAATAATTAATCCATCTTCGTATTGTCGTGGGAGTCGAATTTTCGGGAAGGCTTCAATAGTCAATTTAGCTTTCGTTACCACATGCCCAGCCCTGTTTGTGGCTGTGCACTTGATTTCTCCTTCATCCGTCAAAGCTGATTGATGGATCACGAGAACACTTTCATCGTTTTCTGTTGCAATTTTCGTTCGTCGACTGCTAAAGATTTCGAATCCGTCTTTAAACCAGCTGACTTGAGGGATGGGGGTCCCAACCACAGCCACTCTAAATTCAACCTTCTCATTCTCAACAGCCGTGGCGTCTTGGAGCTCATACACGAACCGAGGTGCCGTGATGGCATTTCTTTGCAATGTGACCGTCAACGGATCTGAAAGTTCACTGCACTCTGATCTACCGACAACATTCTCGGCTATAACACGGAACTGGTACCGCCACCCAGGTTCCAATCCACTCAAAGACAATTCTGTTGTTTGAACCAATTGTGGAGTGGCGCGTACCCAATGAGGTGATCCCGTGCGACGATGCTCAACCAAAAATCCAATAATTGGTGAACCTCCATCATTTGTGGGCCGTTGCCAGCGAATCGTCACAACATCTGGTGCCGTATTCGGGGTCCCTGGTACTAGAACTGGTTTTCCAGGCGGTGATGGGGGTTCTTGAAATCAATAAAATAAAATTTTATAAATAAAATAAATTAAACAAAAAGAGAGAAATCTAGTCTAGTAACACAAATACACATTAACCATAAATATTTGAATTTGTCTAAAAATAAACACTTTTTTGATATGTATATTTAAAACACTAGACCATTTTCCCGACTCTTCAACAAAAAAGTCTCAAATCTCAGATCCGAAGATGAAAAAAAAGTACCTGCAGACTTCCAATGCACATTCTTTTTCGGTTTATTACTGCCACCGTTCTTAGTAGGCTGATTTCCCATAACGGGAAACTAATCACTAATCACAACGATCCGTTATTCGGCGTGACGTCGCCGGCCGTCTTTATCGGAAAAATTTATCCACAAAATGAAAAAAAAAAAGAGAAAAATG
>JXPH01028479.1:1055-11687 GCA_001014845.1 Mochlonyx cinctipes
AACCAATTCAATCATGGATTTAATTAATAAAATTAATTAAAAATCTTTTAGTCTATTAAATTAAAACGTGCAAAAGATACATGCTATTTTCTCTATATATTTCTGTACATACATTTATTATCTAACTTTTTTCTTCCTATTTTTGCAGCCGGTCAAACAAACATGATGAGAATGATTCAATTAACTCTACAAATGTCCGACACAAAATTGTTGTGATGGGTTCCGCAAAAGTTGGAAAAAGTTCGTTGATAACACAATTTCTCTACAGCACATTTTCCGTTAAATATAAACGAACTGTCGAGGAAATGCACCGAGGTGATTTTTCCGTAGGCGGGGTTAATTTAACGCTAGATATACTAGACACATCGGGATCGTATGAGGTAAACAAAAATACCATTTTCCATTACATTCAATTATTCAGTTTACACTGAAAAAATACAGCATCGTTAATTAGGTACGCTCAGGGTTATAAAACAGGTGGGGGGGGCTCCTGATGTTATGCTAAGAAACACCTTTAAGCTGAATCTTTTAAATACAATCAATCACCAAAAATTGCCTTAGAGGAAATCAGTAGCAAAACATTTATGTACGGCACTGGCTACGTGATTTCTGAAGTAAGTAGTTTAGAAATGTTTCATCAGAAATTTAAAATGAATTAAAATTTCCAGCTGATGGCCATTAAAAGGAAAACTTTTCCCGTATTCGATATAGAGTAGCATTCATTCTTAAGCAGGTAGTTGAAAATAGTTTAATAGTATAACGGGAATTGAAAGTATAATTCAATTTGAAAACTTGCTTTCATTTCAATTTAGTCAAAATCGATGAACAGTAAAAACAAGTGAAAAAAATTATATTTTAAATTTACCGTTTGACATTCAATTCTTAATCTTTGAAAATGATAGTTTTAAATCTGCTGTAGCATAGAAAAGTCAGGTCTTAAGCAAGTGCAGGAAAAATTTTAATGTTTAATCTGGGATTTTAAGTAGAAAGTTTGACTGAAAAAAAGTTTGATTTAAAAAACAAATCGGATCAAAATTTATTTTGACTTTTGCTATACAGATTCCAAAGTTTAAAAATCTTATCACCTCACACCATACGGGAAATTTTACAGATATTCTGGCCAGATTCGGTAGAGCGTCTGTCTATCAACAACCAGGGTACGGGTTCAAATCCGATCCGTGACGATGGAACTAACTTTGCATTTTTTATCGTTGTTGATAAAGTAAATTGCTTTGTGTGCAATATTATTAATGAATAATAGGGTAAACATGGTGATTTTCAACATATATCGTCAGAGCCTTGTTATCAAAAATATACTTGCTGCAAAAACTTAAGTATGTGATACAAGGCTCATGGACTCATGGAAAAAAATTGAACACGAATTGATGGGCTGAATGAACTCATTAGCAGAACCATTAAAGTTGTGGTGGTTCGGAATCCAATATAAACTGTACACTAATACCTAGAAAGTTCTCTGAAGTATGCGGCTGTAACGCCAGACATTATTTTCTGAGTGCTGTGCTGATTATCGTATACTTTCAGATCTCATTGAATAGAATGTCTTTGGTTTATCACTTTTCATTAAACTCATCCTTGGTTCAAGAGATTTTCAGTATAAAGGTACAAAATATGTTTTTTTGTCGAAAGTGTTCAATTTTAAAAGCGCACGTCTTTGTAAAAGGAAATATTATAAAGTGTTCAATTTTATTGTTACCTACGTAGTAAAAGCCAAGCCTGAAAAAATGAAATTAAGTAGAGTAGCTTTTAGTTTTATGTTTCCAACGACATAAAGGATTGCTGTCGAGTCGACCAGCCGCAAAAAAAGAACATCAAGCACTTTTAGTTTTATCGAATGTAAATTGAAATTCAATTACACATATGACGACCTAATTCTCTTGTTCTTCATCTGGTTTTACCTTTGTTCTTTGTATGAAAACAGGAGACATGTTTTTTATATACTTTTATGTGCTTTCAATAAAAGTCGTTAAAATTTATTACTTGAATATATGAAATGGAAGCTGTAAACTTTTTTGTCGGGTTTTATTTTAACCCTTAAAATGTGGGATAGTTGAATAAACGTAGCAAACAGAACTTTTGATAAACTCTCCGTTTGACATCATCGTGGGTCCCATATTATAGGGGATAGGATACAATAGTGACACCTTGTGATACAATAGTGGACCCCCGGGACGAATCGTCAGCTATGAATATTTTTCTAAACTTTTGACTCTATTCTTTCGAATTCTTAATTTTCGGGAAATTCGCATAATTGTTGATTTTTCAAGCGGTCCAATATTAAAATCTATGGAGGTGTAGCATAGCATAGTGAGTTTTACTATGTTTTGCAGTTTCAACTCAAATATATAATAAACGTTAAAATCTTTATAAGAAGAAGAGAATTTAATTAAAAAATCCATATCGTATCTAGCTTTTATAACATACTTACTCCATTTTATTTTATTTTATTTTATTGATAAAAGTTTACTCATGTTTCGATCAAAACACATAATAGTAATAAAAGTTTCTCTTCTCGTAATAACTTTAATCAAATTCTCAAGTTTCCAGCAATGAGAGCATTATCAATATCATCAGCAGATGCATTCATCCTAGTGTACGATGTTACAGACAGCACCACCTTCGACGAGGTCCGGATGCTACGGAACCAGATACACGAGATCAAATCGACGTCAGCCGTGCCAATTGTGGTTGTGGGGAATAAAATAGATTTACCTTACGATGACGAGGATTTAAGAACGGTAATTTTAGAGCTAATAATTTTGACGTAAACAGGCTTCTACGTGTGTTTATTGCGGTCTCCCTATCGCTACGCACGTTATTTAATGCTGGGAGTGTAATTGATATGGCTGTAGAAGGCTTTAGTTTTCATGTCATGTACGAAAAGTGTAATTTGACAGCAAATTGTGAATTACGATACTTCTATACTTTTGATGTGGAATGTTATTTGTGGTATATTGGATTCGATTGTGAATGTTTTTAGGGCGAGAGAATGAGCTAATCATGATGCGTGGTATTAATTTATGGGAAACAGCTAAATTTATTATATCTTTAAATTTATTAATATGGTAGAAATAAATCTCAATGATCCTGGATTTCCAGTGAAATATTGAAAGTCATAACACGTTTCCCTTGAAGCAGATGAGACTGTAAAAGTTGAGGGTGATGATGTGTATTAGATAAGGGTACAATGCGGCTGTCTTGTGATTTCTAAAAACATATTTCAACAACATTTCCAAATTTATATCCAATTGCAAATTACAGACCCTCATTGTTACAACCATAGAAATATAATTCTTTAGAAGGCTAGCGATTGACAGTTCTCGTACTATCTACTGGTAGCGTTATTGCAGCTCTTGAAAAAAGGCAAAAAATTCTCATTAGATTTTTTTCTAAATTCCAATTTGAAATTAGTAAAATATCAATCTAAAGGTGAGATAGTTTTTCTATCTTTCTCTTTCTCAAAGGAGTGAAAGAGAACATTGCAAACTAATCTTACCTTTGGATTTGATATACATTGGGTATATTGATTGTGATTGGGTATAATTTTTGTCTGCCTATTTTTTTTATTTTCAATAACGAAAATAATTCTTAACCCCACTTTCATATCTGTATATAGAAATCTGTTGTTACAACAATTGAAAATATAGATTATTAAAGGTGATTTCAAGTCCCGTTACGCGCATACCATGCTCCTTGGCACGCCTTTCAATACCATGTGTAAGTTTGGACTAGACTATCAAATAGTATGGAAATAAAATGTCAGCCTTATATCAAGTATGCTTTTTGTACCGTTCTCTAGAAAGCCTAAAAACGGAAGATTTGAATCGCGGGCTGGTATTTTGGATAAGACCTTGCACCATTACTGTACTTGAATCGAAGTGGCCAATTGGGTCCTTCAGAAGAACCTAGCTGGCACCTTGTGTCGAATATTTATAAAAATCTACAAATCAGATTACAGGATGACATTTTAAATAGAACCAAAGGCCCTCCAGTAACCAATTGGATTGACATCGATTTGGTGTAAACTTTGAGAACACATGACGTTCGAATGATGACGACACTTGTAGACCAAATACACAATGTGTAACGCATTTAAAAATCATATTCATACATGTAGATGCCAAAAATAGGATGCCTACACAGTTCCTTAAGGTGGACATGGTAAGTTTGAGTCCAAATTCTTTAAAATTCGATTAAAATTCCCATGTCCGAAACTCTTTTCAAAAGCACTCAGCGTTGCTGGTTGAAGGAAATATCAACGTAGAGTTAATAATACCAAACCAAGGGACCAGTCATTCGGAAAATCCACGTACTCTCACGGAAAAAATACCTAAAAATATCAAAAATCCCAAACATCTATGTACATAGTTTTTCATTTGATTAGCCTCGAAACTATTGAACAATTACTTACTTGCATATGGTGCTTACTCAAGGCCTTTGGTGCCTTGTGGGAAACAGCCGTTAAAAGTATTTTTAAATCTCGTTTGATCCCTAACGAGGCTGTGATATCACCCATTCATCATTGCGTACACCTACCTCTGATTTAGCGTAGAAGTACCATGCTTGGTCTGCCTTTGGATCTAGTTTATTTCTGAGGGCAGTTTACTCCAAAGCGTCTTTTTCTATTGATCCGGGTTTCATTGGACAACTTTCTATATCATGTGCTCGATCTATCCATGTTTGCGTTGCCTGATTTCTAACTCCATACTAGTCATGCTACATTGCTGCCATAATTCAATATTAGTAATCATTCAAGTTCAACTTATTCGAAGGATTCAACGCAGACATTGATTGAGAAATTTCTGAATTTTCTTGGTGACCGATTCTGTAACTTTCTAAGTCTCGGACGCATACAGCAGTGTGGATAATACAACATGCTTAAATCGATTCATTGGAAAACTAATGACCTTCGTTGGATTTATCCAAAATCATTATTATGATAATTATTATTTCCAATTTCTGATGCTGAATTAAGATGCAGATTTGTCCTCTTAGTCCAAAAACATCGAAAGATCTGAAAAAATTAATAGAATCTGAAATTTATCTTAAACAAAAATGACAGAAAAAAAATAATTGGACAGTCAGCTAATCACGATCTTGAAAAAAATCCAATGGATTGGATTGGATTGGATTTGGATTGGATTTGGATTTTCAATTAACTTAAGGAGTTTTATTGGAATTCAATAGATTTCAATTAAGTAATTGGTTTTTTCCAATGAATTTAATTGGAATTTTGAAACTGAGATTAATGAGTGACGGTTTTGAAATTATTGATGTTTTTATATGAGTCCCGTACGCCAGATGTTGTTTAGCACATAAACTTGGGCTTATCAAAATCGTATGACTGCCTAAATGGTGTTCCCAATATGAATAATCATTTAACAAGCAATCCAATGCGTTCAGGTCTTATATTAAAAATCACCAAGCATCGACTATTTTGAAGTCTTGTACACTGCTGTACGAGTCTGAAATTTGAAAAGTGACTGAATCAGTCACAAATAAAATTCAAACATCTGTCACTCGATGTCTGCGACAAATCATAAGATGGCCTCGAACGATTACTAACACTTATGACATCAATGTGGCATGACTACTATGGAGATAGAAATCAGGTGACGTAAACTTGGATGGATCAGCCACATGCTACGAAGGGGCCTAAAAGAGCCTGCATCAGTAGCTAAACAAATTTTGGAATAGTATCTTGTTAGAGTTGATATAATAATAGCAAGGGCCAGAATTAGATGGAATAACACTATTGATCTGTTTTTTATGAATAAATAAAACACATAACTTCCATTCATTTTCAAAAACTTTTTATTGGTAATTGAAGTATCAGTTATGACATCTATATACGAAAAATAATATCTGCCAAATGGCCTCTTCTTGCAGCTCTACAGATGTCCACTCTTTAGTTAAAATTTTCAATGACATTTTGACATAATTGAGGCTCTATTTCACCAATGAGACGAATAATTTCATCCTTAAGTTCAGAAATCGACTGTAGATTATTCTTATAGACCTGGCTTTTCACGTAACCCCAAATAAAATAATCCAACGGTGATAAATCACATGATCGTGGCCAATTAACATCACTATTTCTGCTGTTTAGGAAATTTGGTACGCAATGAAGTGATTGTTTCATTAGCAAAATGAGGTGTAGTGCCATCCTGTAGAAACCAAATGTCCTCTAGATCAATATTCATTAATTCAGGCCACAAAAATTCAGTTATCACTATCATCCGATGATATCGATCACCATTGACAGTTGCAGCTTCACCACACCAGCAGCATTTTCAAAGAAGTAAGGTCCAATTACACCACCTGACCATAATGCACACCAAACAGTGACAAACAGGATGCATAGGTTTCTCATGAATAATTCGTGCATTTTCCTCACCCCAGATTCGGCAATTTTATTTATTAACATAGTCACCAAGTTCAAAAAGTGCCTCATCGGAAAACAAGATTTTTTGAGAACAATCAGCTGGTTGTTCATTGATGAAATTGACAAATGAACGACGTTTTAAATGATCTAATGGCTTTACTTCCTGTGTTATTTGAACCTTATATGCCTTCAGAGCTAAATCCTTGTGTAAAATATGCCATGTTGTTGATATGTACACTAAGTCCAACTTGTTGTGAACGTCGTCTAATGGACACTTCTGGGTCTTCAGCAACGCCTTCACGAACCAAATCAATATTTTCTTGTGAACGACCGCTACCACTGTATTTTTCAGCTTTTTGATCTTCCACCGAACCAGTATCAAAAATACATATACATACAGATTAAGTAGCTTCTAATAAACCCCCGAAAAAAAACAAACATCCATCATGGCCGCTGAAATAGAGCATAATGCTGCCACCTGAACAGGATTTACAGGAAGTATTGACACCCTTCGATTAAATTCGCCGAAATGAATCGTCTCAAACGAGACGAACGTTACAAAAAGTGTAAACGTTACGCAAATTTGAAGTGACGGGTATTACGTGATACGTCAAACGTCAATTTACTTCCTGTAAACCCCGCTAGAGATAAAGAAAACCCTGACCCTTAGGAATCGTCGAATTTTCGGGCCTGTAGAAAATCTGTATGTAAATGTATTTTTGCCAGTATCTTGAATTTTTTAAATAATTCGACCAATAGTGCTTTCAGATGGACGATTATGTAAACCATAAAATTCACGTAATTTTATAAAAATACTTTTCACAGACCGCTTTTTTAAAATAATTCAACAATTTGAACACGTTGTTGTATCGTGTACGAAGCCATTTTAAAAATGACATATATCACACCTTTAAAATGTAAAAATACCCCGACGAATTCAGTGCGCCATCTATATTTTATTTATTCTTAAAACAAACCCGGGCAAAAGGATTCACCAATTTTGAGGATCTAAAAATTTATTACAGAGTTATCCTAGAAAATCTGGTAATTAGAAGTACCAGGAATGGATGATAAATTTAGGATAGGAACTGTTCTTGGACAGTTACCTGAAGCTTATGTTCCAAATTTTCATTCCGATCACTAGAACTCAAGAAATCTGGAAATTCCTGGTACACAGGAGCCCTTAAACCCGGATGTCTTACAGTGTGTTTTAGAAACTTTACTTGGGTACTTACCACAACAAACAGTATTTTCCAAATTTGAGCTCATTCCCATCATGAGTACTCAAGATTTCTGTTCTTTGGTGAGTTTGACACAGGCCCCGTTGCCAATTTGGCCCATTAACGAACCCGTTCTTGCTTTTGTTGAGAAAAGTCCTGACACTAAAAGAAAGACACAAACAAGCAGAAACTGTTTCGGTTTTTTCACGTTTTAGATCATTTGGAGCATCTTTTTCCGAGGAACCAAAATTTTCAATTTTTACAGAATACATAAGCTTTTCTTTTTTATCTATAGATATGTTGAGAAAACGAAATAAAAGCTAAAAATTAGGAAAATTTTCCTAAAAAAATTGTCCACGAATTCAATTCCCCTAAAATTACATTATTCAGTATAATTTGCATGTGATTCATACTGTTGTCACAAGACGAGGGATGCATCAAAAAAATATAATGAAAAAAGTGATTGCAAAGGTCATATCAATTTACTCTATGAATACGTCGACCTTCAATTTTACATGAATCACAGAAGAAGCAACTGGTGTCACAACAAATAAACATAGAGCTTTTTATGTACACGAGTATACGTTTATTATTTATTTTGTTTTTATGATCATGCGCTTTCAGTTTTTCTAGCAATAGCATACTTATGTACCTACTATAAAAGCTTTAATTTTTCTTCACTAGGTGGAACGAGAAACAACAGAATCGGTCGTAACTGTGGATTGGGATAACGGGTTTGTCGAGTCTTCAGCAAAAGAAAATACTAACGTGTCTAAGGTAAACTTTACTTTTCGTTAAAAGTTTAAAGCTTTTATTTTAAATTTTTGGTTATTGTTTTAGATTTTTAAGGAGCTTTTAGTACAAGCAAAAATAACCTACAATCTGAGTCCAGCACTACGAAGAAGACGACAATCCCTGCCGCAACAGATCGGTGGTCCACACACCCCAATGAACGCACATGTACCCAATGCCTCGCAACTACAGCACCTTCAGCAGATTCAGGAGAAAAGTCTTGGCGGAAAACGGAATTCTTGCGTTTTATCTTAATACTTTTCGAGACTTTTACTTCAAAAATTTAATAAATTGTTGTGTGAAAGCTTATAGTTTATTTTTGTACGTTATACTTCCTATACATAATTACTTAAATCAAATTATTTTTAAAAATCTATATAAGCTACCTATATAAATAATAAATTAAATGTCGTATATAAAAAATATAAAAAAAGTTTAAACAATTTATGGTGATAAATTATGGTTTAAATTGAGGTTGAGGATGTTAGTTATTTATTGATAAATAAAAAAATATTGTTATGAAAATATGTTTCGTGGAAAAAAGAGAAATTAAATTTTTAATGGTTATGTATAGGCAATATTTATTGGGTTTGATAAATTAATTGAAATTTATTATTAATTTTAAGGGGTAGGGACTATACACAAAAAAATAGATTGAATCACCATCCAAATTTAAGCGTTATTTTGAAATATGTTTTGGCTATGAAAGAAAATATTAAGCAAGATTTATGCACTTAAATAGTATGGATAACATAGCATATATGAATAGAGGGCAGCTCATATTTGCGATTTGATGAAATGACAAAAATTTTTAGTCTAGAAATACAGATTTTTATTCTTCTGTTGGCGAAATTTTGATTCTTTCGAGGAGAAATTTGCAAAACATATTCACAATTTGACAGTTTTTGATAAAACAAATTGAAATCATGGTAATGAATTGTTGTTTTCAGTGAAGATCTGTTGCGAACTTCGAAATTTTTTGTATGGTATATGGCCAGGAGAAGAAGTGAAAGATCGCAACTTCTACTTCTTCTGTTGGCCCGACCATAGAGTTTTTTGTAAGTGTTTCGATGAATTCATATCTAGACCTTTAAAACTTAATTCGAAGTACCATAACATACAACTTTTGATCTGACACTTGCTCCCAAATTTTCTAAAACAGTGAATGGAGTGTCACCGCAACGAAGTTAATATCCGCTTTCAGGACTTCAGCAGTGATATTATCTACTCCAGCTGTTTTGCCATTCTTTCAAAGTTGGATGGAGGCAATGATCTCGGTTAATGAAGGTGGACCTATTCTAATTGGAGGCTTTCTCGTTGCCCTCACTTCCGGTATTTCAACTAAGTGCTCACGCAACTGATCTTCAGTATAGGTTTTTGCAAATATCTCAGAATAAAAGGCAGTAAGAGAATGTTGTTCTACAAGTTGGTAGATAATATTATAGCAAGTAGAGTGAAATGTACGATTCCAAGTGACTGGAAACAGGGTTTGATATAACGAAGAACCCAAAGAAAGGTGATAAAAGACTGTAACAATGGGCAGGTAGAACGTTTTGAGATGAGAAATACCTAAATTAGAAAATATTTCAAAAACACGAATGGCAATTACAGAAAAAAATTTAAAAAATTCTACGTATTTTTAAAAAATTGTCAAACATGTCAAAAACATTAGGATGACGATGTTTCAACAAGTGCTACCCTCTATAATATCTCAGGCTAGGGATGACATATAGGAGATGTTAAGGTCTCATATAAAGCGTCTCATCTAAAAAACAACTTTTGTAAAGTTTTAGCCAAATATATCATTTTGAAAAAAAGATTTAAAAAAATAAGGTTTTCACGGGTTTTCAGCTTTTTTACTTCTCCAGCCTCCAAATATTTTTTTGAAAATCTGACATAAGGTAGAATATTTCTTTTTTTGGGTGAAAAAAAATACAAAAATAATAAATTAGATTTTGGCGTTTCGTTCTACCCCCCTATTGGCGAGGGATCATGCAGCAATCCATTCCCAGTGAAATCCTGTGGGCAATTATTTTGAAAAGAATCAACGCAGCGCTTGATGCAACATTACGAAGAGAACAGGCAGGCTTTCAAAAGCACGTCTCCTGTGTCGACCAAATAAATACATTCGGAATTATCATTGAGGATTGTATTGAGTGGAACCGACCACTGTACGTCGTTCTTGTCGACTTCCAGAAAGCCTTTGATCTGCTAAAG